>CABFWB010002783.1:53277-85386 GCA_902151455.1 Timema bartmani
CTAAGCCAACCCAAGAGTGGCATATAATTCACACGATCCTTCTTATATACAAAAAACACAGCTTGCAGAACACGGAACCATGGGAAGTCACAAGGGAGGAAAACCAAAGATCATAGATAGGGAGTAGAACATTCGACGAGCGTCTAGATGATCGAAGAAGTAGGTTCGTGGAACTGGAGTAGTGTTTCTTCTTTTCCACCTAAGGTCTTTGGTTCTGGTGAACAGTCGCGATGCGCCTTGGTGAGCGCATCTAAGTATGTTGAGGGCTGTTGAGTCAATCAGGTGCGTGTGTATAAGTGGGCCGGGCGTGTTTACACTAAAGTTGGCAGCAGACGGCATCAGTAGAATAGGGTAAGTCCGTGATTTTCTGTATTATTGTAGTTAGCCAGCGGCTAATGCTACAATAAATTAAGAAAATTGTCTTATAATATGGGACTTACAAACGTAATCCAAAACGTCTTGTGGTGTTGATTTCTCAGGCACGCTTTAATTTTGATTTTAGCTTCTTCTTCACAATCAAACTGTAAATCCTCTTAAGCAGCCCATACACATACGTGCCTGGCAATGCACAGTAGGGTACGCCACGGGCATTGCATGACAGGTGAGGTGGCCCACACACGTGAGCAGCAGTCAGTATGGTGTCGTGCTTGGTAGCGTTCTCAAGTGTACGATTTGAGTTCTATAATGTCTGTGTTTTAATGAAATTGGTTTCTGTTTTTCTTACTAACGAGAAAAATGTATCTGCATCTTTGGTCTGTTTGTTAGAGTATTCTTTACATTTTATTATCCATAGACAATGATGACTCCGGTACTACGCCTCAATGAATGTAGGCAAAAAGTTTACAGACAAAAATACTGTCTGATTCCCCCATAACAATTAACACTACTGAAGGAAAATAAACTATAATTACTTAATTATTATAAACAACACAAAAGATTAACGAATTTGTCATAGGAAAACTTGACTCACAACCAACAACATGCATTCAATTCGGCACGCTTAAGGCCTTCACTGAGCCTATACATGAGCACTATTGCCAACCTTGCAATGCACGCCGTGCAAAAATATCAAGCTTCTCCTGATCACCATCGTGCCATGTAATGCACGTGAGTCACCACACACGGACATAATTCCACCGCGCACCGCACGTTCGTGCATTGCTAACGTGCAAGGCACGTGCGTGTATGGGCCACTTTGGGTCTGCCGTCAACCACTATGCCACCCCCCAGCTTCTGGCGCCCTAGACGGTCGTCTAGTTCACTTATATGGTCGCGCCGGCTCTGACCGTAGACCAGTACTTTTCATCTGTTGCTTCCATTAATTTTTATGGGTAAAATATAGTCTGGATACAACTGTATTTCATGTCAGTAAGAGTACCTATTAGTTAGTGTCTGAATCAGTGACCTCTATACTGTAATGGATGGACATAAACACTTCCCTTGCAAAGGATCAAAGCTTGACGCTCAAGTTTGTCGTCTGCTTGATTCTGAGGGGACAGATCTAACGGTTTCTTTCAATCTTCTTCTGCGGGAACATGTCTCTGGTGCATAAGGGTATTTTATCCTACCAAAATACTACTATATCTTAAGATACTGGTACAAAATAGGATCTGCCAAAACATACTTCGTTTTAAAATCATGGTATATATTAAACTACATGCTAAAGTAAATCAACTTAAACAAACAAGTCCTGAGTTTCGAGCTTAGTTATGCTGTTCAAACCTTTTATTAGCATGTTTAGTTCATTTAACTATCATATATATTGATGTATCTAATATATTCATCCAAATTAGCAAACAATGTCAACATGCCACGTTGCCTTGAATGTATGTAAAAGAAAAGGAAATACCCGAAAGTTTTCTCTCTCTTACACAATGGTGTTCAGACGACAGCTCGAAAATTTGAGACGCAGATATCCATCAAGTTATATTATAGATCTTAATGGTCTGAATCAATATAAATTCTTAAATCAAGTGTTTTGACCCAATCTATAAGTACATAATGTATTTTGAAATTAATAGTCATCCCTAGTATTTAATTTTGGCTCTCCCAGTTTTTTGATACTTATTTTACTTTCTAATTGACTCATTTTTTAATGGTAGGCCTTATTACTATCAAATAAATTTAAGGAAATAAAAATTCAGGAATAATCCAATATGTGATTTAATATAGCTTGGTTAAACACGCCTCCATGAATTTGGTTTGAATTTAATTGTATTTTAGGCATTGTGTCATAAATTCAAAATATAACTCTAGCTAATAGTGATCCTTAACCTCCATTGAAGTATAAATTATTCAGCCAACATTATCAACTGTTTCCAGCCTGTGGCAGGGTCAGTTTGGTAAATGGTTCCATCTGTTTCAATCCTTACACCATTCTTTCATTCTTCTTCTCTCACTTGCACACTTTATCTGCTCCTCCCCAACTCATTCTTGGCCTCCCTTGTAGTATTTTTCTTACATACTGTATTTCCAACATTTTCTTTGGCATCTTTTTTTCCATCCTCATTACATATCCATAAAATGTCTTATTTCCTCTATTCTCACATACATGTCCATAACATGTCTTGTTTCCTCTACTATCTCATATAATCCCTGTACCCCCACTCTTTCCCGGATAACTTCATTTCTAATCCTGTTTCTCATAGTGACAGCTAACATGCTCCTCACAAACTTCATTTCCGTGGCCCAAACTTTCCTACACTCTCTTACATTCAATGTTCATGCTGCTTCTGCATATGTGACAACGGGTACAAAGTACGTCCTGTACAACACTTCCATTGCAGATATCTTACACACCTATATAGCTTACTCTCACTTCTGTCATCTTTTCATTCCGCTCTTTCACATTTTGCTTCAATCACGCTACCAAGATATATTTTTTTGTACTTTTATCAGCTCTACTCCACCCAACTTTATAGCTTTACTGGGTTTTATTCTCTTCCTTGTCATTACCGTCACTTCACACTTCACCATGCTAAATTTCATTACTCTTTCACTTCCTCATTTCATTACTCTAACTATTCCTGAGCTTCCTCTCCGTTCTCCCCCCATTCCATTAAGTCATAAGCAAACATAACTACTTTAATTCTGTTCTCCCCTAGTTTTCCTGCCAATTTGTTCATGACCATTTCTATTACCATTACAAATAGTAATGGTGAGAGGGCACTCCCCTGCTTTAATATTTTATTTGTAACCAATCTGTCTTTCTATCAGTCTTAACCATTGATCTCTATAATATAACTGGATGGACATCTGCGGCTGAAATTTTCAAGCTGTCGTCTGCATACTATTGTCTAAGAGAGACGGAAACTTTCGGGTATCTCTTTCTCTCCTACACTCATACAAGGCAATCTAGCATCTTGACATCGGTCATTAATTTGTTTTGACTATATGAGAGAAATCAATGTGTGATTAGTTAAATGAAATAAATATGTTAGTAAAAGCTTTGAAGAACATAAAGTTCGAAGCAGGTCAGTTTTTTTCAATAAGTTAATTTAGCCTAATACATACGATGATTTTTTGAAATAAGCTCGCTTGTAAGGCTTTATCTCATACCAGACTCCTACCCTATATTTGTGTTTAGGTAGGATAAAAGACCTTCCAGAAGGAAATTTCTACTTCAGTTTTAAATATCCGTTTATCCTACCAAAATATTATATATATGATATTATTCTGGTACGAAATAAAGCCTTACAGATTGTGATTATTACTAAAATCAGGGTTTAGTAGATACTGTACTTCCTAAAAGATTCCTGAGCTTCCTCTCCGTTCTCCCCCCATTCCATTAAGTCATAAGCAAACATAACTACTTTAATTCTGTTCTCCCCTAGTTTTCCTGCCAATTTGTTCATGACCATTTCTATTACCATTACAAATAGTAATGGTGAGAGGGCACTCCCCTGCTTTAATATTTTATTTGTAACCAATCTGTCTTTCTATCAGTCTTAACCATTGATCTCTATAATATAACTGGATGGACATCTGCGGCTGAAATTTTCAAGCTGTCGTCTGCATACTATTGTCTAAGAGAGACGGAAACTTTCGGGTATCTCTTTCTCTCCTACACTCATACAAGGCAATCTAGCATCTTGACATCGGTCATTAATTTGTTTTGACTATATGAGAGAAATCAATGTGTGATTAGTTAAATGAAATAAATATGTTAGTAAAAGCTTTGAAGAACATAAAGTTCGAAGCAGGTCAGTTTTTTTCAATAAGTTAATTTAGCCTAATACATACGATGATTTTTTGAAATAAGCTCGCTTGTAAGGCTTTATCTCATACCAGACTCCTACCCTATATTTGTGTTTAGGTAGGATAAAAGACCTTCCAGAAGGAAATTTCTACTTCAGTTTTAAATATCCGTTTATCCTACCAAAATATTATATATATGATATTATTCTGGTACGAAATAAAGCCTTACAGATTGTGATTATTACTAAAATCAGGGTTTAGTAGATACTGTACTTCCTAAAAGCCTATAACCTAAATTATCATTTGAACGTAATACTTCTACACAAAGTTTGTCATTCAAACAAATGCATTACAGTTTTTAGCTTACTTATTTCATGATGGCTATCAAACTTTCAACAAAATATAGTTTCTAAAAGCATTATACAAAATATGAGCCAACTTTTTTCAAAAAAGGTAATATAATAGGTACTTTCTACAAGCCTATAACCTAAGTGATAGTTTGACTGTATGGCAACTACACAAAGTTTGTCATTCAAACAAATGTAATCAAGTTTTAAAATACCTTATTCATTATATTTATTGAACTTTCAATAAAATATGGTTTATGAAACCAATATACAAGCTAATAACCAACTTTGAATATAAGTGTAGTCTTGTCAGAATGTAAACAACATGCATGATAGCTATATATTTAAATATGTTAAAGATTTTGTTTGTATTTGTACAGTATTACCTGTAAAACCGAATTGTATATCCTTTAATGCAAATGGTTCTTCAGGAAAGTGTGGTATAATACTTCACTATTTTCAAACAATAACACTTTTATTCATAAGAGATATGTTTTCGCATAAGAACATTGAAAGAAACCGTTAAATCTTTCCCCCCACAGTGTAGCAGACGATAAACTTAAACATCACGCTTTTGTCCTTGGCAATGTGTATGTGTATGTCCATCCAGTTATATTATAGAGATCAATGGTCTTAACATAGCTCCTGTTATCCTCAAAGGTACATGCTTTTCACTCTCATTAAAACTCCTCCTTCCACTTTGGCCTTCTTCATTGCTTTCCCGACTTTATTCCTATCCACGCTATCATCCACATCCATTAATATAATTACCAAGTCTTTCCCATTTTCATACCTTCTTTCCAACAGCTAAAGTATGACGTCCTCTAGAAATAGTATAGAAATTATATTCTTGAGTGGCCATTTTTTTCCCATTAGGTTGTCTGAATACTTACACTAATGGGTCAGGAATGATAAGGTATAATTGGAATTAAATGTACCCGCATTTGCATGGAATGTGTGTAGGTACCTATATTTTTAGCAACCCCCTTCAAAATAGAGAATATGGATTCTCACTAAGATATTCCAGTCATCTAAAATCCAGTCCATTACAAGAGTGAAGCCTTGGGCTATGCAACCAATGAAGTGTTGTATTTAAATATTCGCAGTAAAAATTCCCGATGCAGTAAGACAATACAAGATATTTTATTAACACCGTTGCCAATTTCTTTCATAAGAGTAATATTTTGTAAAGTAGTTTGTCAAAGAGTCGTTCAAAATGGTTCAAAATTGGCTGTTTTGTGTGGTTTTTCAATATATTAAATGAGTTGCTGTTGGCCACTCTACAGCAAGCCAAAAACTTACTTCCCAATCATGAATCAATTTATAAGTTTTTTGTTTAATATAATGTGAATGAGGTGAATAGATTGGGCTTTTCTTAAAGCCCTAAGATGTTACTGCCACATAGGTGATTTATGATTTTTGTTTCTACATGCTGAAAGCTCATGACTGCAGCCATACACACAATTGAAAACTAGTAATAATTGTTTGGATAGCCTAGAATGTCTTGAACATAATAACAATAAATAATTACAAGTAAACACAACTTTGTATTATCTGTAGTATTTTATTTCAAAAGAGCAACCATATATATATATAAAAAACCAAAACCATATTACATATTGACCAATATAATGCAATTCAATTCTTGATTTAAAGCTTAGCCTCACAACTCTCTAAAACAAAACCAACCAACATTTTGGCTGGTATGCAAGAAAGAAGTCGAGTGGGTCGGTAGTGTGAGTGCTAGCTAAGCATGGTGATTAAATGTATGAGAAGTGCGGTCATTACATCAATGGTGCAGTGGTGAAGTCCCCTGCACAGTACTTCACTACTGGCCCACTCACATTATTTTTTCACTACTAATCCATTCACACTACTTTGACACTAAGACCTCAATCAGCTTTATTCTTGAATTACATCGATACAAAAATACATTAAGATTAGTGAATGCAAACTACTATGGTAATATTTCGATAATTTGAGGTAAATGGTACTGAAATTACCTTGGATTACCGAAAATTCGGACTACACAAAATAACATGAGGAAAATTAGCAAAGAAGGGTAATTACATTTTAAGGAACAGTTAGAAAATTGTCACTTAAAATCAGACAAACAGACTTTATGAAAAATTAACGACTATACATGATTCTATTATCGTACATTAGGAATGAACACCATTAATAAACCAAACACATTTGACATGGATGGCAATGCATTTATTAACATTACTCAAGTTGTAACTTACTACAATATTTTTATATGCCCAAAGGTGCAGGGGGGATCAGTAATTCTCAGGAATTCACTATCAATTAATCCTACTCCACGTCACAAAACGCAAAAATATTACCAAACCAGAATTTAAAAATCTGTTGATCAACAAAGAACTCTCAAGACTCTAATGTATATGAAAAAAATTAACAATTATTCCACTTAAACCATTTTGAGTAGCTAAATAAAGTCATGGTGTCTACTCAACTTGACCAATGAAATTCCCGACTTTTTCCCCAATTTCCCCTGATCATTTCTTAAAATTCCTGACGCAACAGAGTATGTCACACTCTTCTACTTTTTTTCATTAATTATAAGAGTCCATAAGAAGTTTTAATATTTATTTAAATTAACATGTTTTTTTATTTGTATTAACATAGTCTACTAGGAATAAGAAAAATTATAAAATATATTACACAGCTACAAAAAATAGACAGTTTGAATCATATTGTAATTTACTGATTTAATGATTATTATATTTCATATTTTAATTAAAACAACATTTTCCCAGATTTTTTGTTGTAAATTACCAAATTCATGACTTATTCCCATTTTTTCCCGACCACTTCAAATTCCCGGCTAATTCCAGTTTTCCCCGATTTTCCCGGATGGTATACACCCTGAAAGTTATTTTAAGGTTTCAAATTATATAATGCCGTGGGTCACTTCATGGAAACCATTTTATAAATAAATAGGAAATGATAACCTTGTTTTATAGTCAGTCTGATTATTTTGAGAGCAAAACATTTTCATTGGCCTATTTTAATGCTTTGATATCCTTAAATAGCAAAATAAAAATTATCAAAGTCTGTATTAACATGTATTTTCAAATTATGGTAGTGCGAGACATTATTATTTTTAGACCAAATGGTGCATCAATCCCTAAAATATAAACCCATAGATTCTACATGTGAAAGCAAATATTTTATAATATGTGTGCAAAGTATAGCTTTACAAGTATCCTTAATAGAAATTATATGAATCGTAATTAATTTTTTGGTATCTAAAAAAATTGTATTAGATTTGGAAGACGATACATGAAAGAACTTCCAAATATAATAAAATTACCTCAGAAAGTGATAAGAGGTTTTCATTATAGAAAGGAGTATATTTAAAAATTAAGCCTATATCTTATATATATCTTGTAATTTTTTTAATTATTTTAAAACTTTTTTTATTGATTTTAAAACATTACTTTTCCAAGGCTTGACATTAAATGATATAATGCAGCTATTAGGCTACACAGATGATTTAGCTTTGTTAGGTAACAGTAAGGAAGCTGTTTCAAGAAATTCAGAAATTATATTATTAGACTAATAAGGAAATAGGTTTGGAAGTGAATTCTGAAAAGAATAAGCATGTGACGAAGAAGAGAGTACACAGATTGAGGATGACAATTTATACATTAGGTATTGTGAAAAACATATAATTTGACATTATTAATAAGTTTAAACATTTAAGAAATATTTTAACTAGCAATAACAATATTAGAGTTGAAATTAGAAAAAGAAGAGTCAGGAAAACTCAGCATATACAAAACAATAATTTTACCGGTTGTTCTCTATGGGTGAGAAATGTGGTCTCTTACCTTACATGACAAAAAAAAATTTTGGGTGTTAAAAAACTAGGTGCTTGGATAGATATTTAGTGTTTTTATGTATATCATTCTGTTAAACTTAATTTTAATTGTATTGGTTAAGTGTAAGAAAAAGCAGTAGCCTTAACTTCACCATTAAAGTCAATTATTATTATTAAAATGAGATATAGATACTGGGTAGGGAAGAAAATTACATAATGACATAACCCGTACTTATCACAAGACATTGTTAGGTTAATCAAATATTGTATATTATGGTGAGCAACACATGCAGCACAAATGTGAGCGTCTAGAACCTTGTTCAGGGTATTGACTGACTAACCCAATGGTAAAAGATCATTGTGAAAACCTAGCCACAAATGAGAGGATAACATTAGAATGGACCTGAGAGAGATAGGGTGTAATGAGGTGGGTTGGATAAAACTAGCTAGAGATAGAGATAGGTGGCATACTTTTGTAAGTGTCCCAATGAACTTTCGAGTTCTTAATGCAATAAAGTAATTAATATTTCCTACCAGCATTCTCAGTAACAAGTGTTAATAGAATCCATAGAGGTTTCAGATGCTCTTTGTATTGGAATGGAAGCTTTTTGAAGGTAATTATTGGAAAAAAAAAAAAAAGGAACATTTTTGAACAGGGATGTTGTTCTTTTAGTGTTTCACATTATATTACAGTCAGCCTTTATTTACAATCCTATGCTTCAAGAAAATCACCAATATTTAAATGGGAAATATTTCAAATTTATTTAAGTGATTAACAAAAATGTAGCAAACAAAACAAAAACAAAATGAACCCGCCTTGGTGGTGTAGTTAGCTAACGCGCTAGTTTCGTGTTGAGGTAGACTGCCGAGGAGGGATATCGAGGTTCGAATCTCGCTCGGGTGAACTTGGGGTGTTTTCCCCCCAAATGGTTTCCCACTCTCTCTCTCTCCACGCAAATGCGGGTTTACTTCATCTATATTCCACCTTCCCGATTCCTAACCCATTAGCGTAATTAGTACTTAAGCATATAACCCGAACGGGAAGTAAGACGCGGTGCTAAGTATTATTAATAACAAAATGAATTACTAATGACACCTTTTTATATACATATATATGATAAACAGTCAAAAATGTATAATTACAAAATCCACTCTTTTTTTCAGTCAACAGTTTAGTGAATAACATATAAGTTCAACCACATACTGGTTATTAAAGAGTAAAAAATATATACCATATAGGTATTTACAACTATTTATATCATCACAATAAAAAAATTTAAAACCTGATACATCTTCTCATTAAGTTTAGCTAAAAATTCAAAACAATATACAAACATTTTAATTATTATTTTTTATAAAAGAATACTCCAGTGCATGACACAATTTATGGCATTTTATTTCCATGAATCTGTAACAAGGGAACAGTCTCAAAGAAATGTTCTTGTCAGTACACTTCTTTATTATGATTGAAACACTACACAAACAAGATAATATGTTTCTTATATACTACCATATTGGTCAGAAAATAGGACACACTTTGTACTTAAGTACAATAATTATTAAATTATAGTGTGGCCTTCATTTGCGCCCTTAGGCCCGCCTCGGTGGCGGTTAGCTAACGCGCTGGTTTCGTGTTGAGCTAGACTCTCGAGGAATGGGAGATCGAGGTTCAAAACTCAAGTTGGGCGAACTGGGGGTGGTTTTAATTAAATGGTTTTCCACTCTCCCTCCACAAATATGTGGATTCACTTCCTTTAAATTCAACCTTCCCAATTCCTAACCCATTTGCATAATTAGTACTTAAGTATATAACTCGAATGGGTAGTAAGACGAGGTGCTATAATTAATTAAGTTGCGCAACAGGAATGCAAGAAGGAAACGTGATGCATTATCAAAAAAACACACACAAATCTATTCACAAATAAAAAGAACCCCTTATAAAATTTCGTGAGATTAAAGTTAGATTAAACTTATATTAAAGTTTGATAAAAGATAAAAGTTTAAAGTTAGATTAATGTTAGATTAAAGTTAGATTAATGTTAGATTAAAGTTATTTTAAAGTAAGTTTAAAGTTATATTAAAGTAAGATTAAAATTAACCAAATTAGGCCTAATATGTATTCGAACTAAAGAGAAAATATCTGTATACACAAAGTTATTCTTAAAATAATTAGTAATATGATCTAGGATTAAGTTTTTTTACGTTAATACAGAAGCCCAATAATTAAAATAAAAGGTAATTTAACTTAGTTATAAATTATTATAAGTTAGAGTAAGGCGTGGACCTAACAAACTAGAGACTTAATTTAAAGTTAAAAATATAATAAACGCGCACAGTAATAAATTCTATGAAATATATTTAAATTAAACAAAGTCTTAATATTTATTTGAGGTCGTCCACAAAGCTTATTTATCCTTCTATTCAAGTTAAAATAATTATTATTCCGAGCACTTTCACAAAAGGTCTAACAAATATGGCTTTAAAATGGCGACCAACGAATATTAGCCATGTGGTTGATGATGACGCGGACAAGTTGTTTAAAATGGTGTATCCTCGCAGCAGACGATTATATTTTATTCAGTTAAATATTTCTAAAAACAATAAACTAATAATAAAATAGTTAATCATATATAAAATAAATTACAAATATTTTATCTTTACCAAGTAAATACGATGCCTTTATTAAAAGGTATTAATGCATGCACTATACTACACATCATAGATAACATTCCAAAACAAAGAATAGGTACTTTTAATATATGTTTAAAATATTGTTTCGAATTGGGTAAAAAGAAATTGTTAAAAGTAATGAAATAATGTGAGAAAACTTAAGTTTAAGTTATTTTAAATGTAAAATATAACATGTAATTAAAAAACTTAACATTCATAACAAAACAGTGTTCTTTTACAAGTGTTGGTAACCTAAAACCTAAACATATGATTTTTGAACTGTCATCCAGGTAAAGACCTATCGTGAATGAATTATAGTTCCCCATAATTCTTTGCACCTTTGACGTCCACTAGTCCAGCAAATAGTCATAGTTGTTTGCAACAATCTGCAAAACTTATTTTATTTGTTCAATTTATGTTATCTGTTAGAAATCAAAACTTTATATGCTCACCAAACAATCCTAAAATTTATTGGACATTTCACTGAAGAAATAAACCTAGAAATAGAAATTAAAAAGTAAAATACAAAAGTAAACAAACTTATTAGAAACAAAATGTATATACCTCACTTAATGAAAAGGACTTTGGAATATATTATTGCCTCCACTACAACAACTTTTTACTTTCTCACTACCCCGCAGGTAGAGAAAGAATTGACATAAAAAAAATTGAATTTGAAATTTTGATAGATATTGACATTTCATGACTTACTGAAACTGAAATTATTATTTTTTGCGATGCAGTGTGTGTCTATGTTTCTGTATCTAGGCCTAGAGCAAAAATAATTTTACCAATTGAACGAAAACTTGGAATCTTATGTTTTAATAAGGTTTCCCTGAGGAGTTTTTGGAATTATATATACATCTCTAAAATTAAGGGTAATTTAATGATGGGCAAAAAAAAGAGAGAAAATTTATTTTTTCAAAATCCGCTATAATGATTTTGATTAAAATTAATATTCAGGCATGGTTTAACATTAAAAACAAAATCGCGCATCTCATTTTTTCCTGGAAAATAGCTTAGAGGGTATTTTACATAAGCGGATACCTCCAATTTTGATCATATTCCTGCAATTCTTTAGAATACAAAATAACTTTCATTGCAAAGTTGCAACACTAATAAAAATAGAACACTTTTATTTGAAATATATTTTTATAAATAAAATAGTTTCTGATCTTTTGGCCAAAATTGTTTTAAATTGAGGTCTGGAAAATTGATTATGCTCGTTGGTGAACAGAAATCTTACTTTTTCCTCAATATGTTTCGCTGACAGTGTATATAATTTTGTTTATGCTTTTTGGTGGAGTGAGATACTTTTTTTGCCATTAGGTTTTTGCAACAATGTGTATTATTTCGTTTAATAGGAGTGATAGTAAAATTTATATAAAGGAAAGAAGTGAGGAAGTTTGTGCAATGCACTGTACAAGTGTCTTTTTTTTTACATATAGGCCTAATACATGGCTGTTGATATCTTAGTGTATTAGAAATTTACTAAAACCGTATGTAAACAGTGTGAATTAATTTAATTTAAGTGATAGGGACATATAGGAATGAAGTTTTTGAGAAGTATGCTAGCTGTCACCAGGAGAAATAGGATTAAGAATGAAGATGGTTGGGCGAGATTTGGTGTACAGGAAGTACATGAAATAGTAGTGGAAGCAAGGGTGAGAGGGTATGGAAATGTAATGAGTATGGAAAAGGAAAGTGTCCTAAGTAGAATTATAGAGCTAAAGTATGTAGGCAAAAGACCGCAAGCGAGATATAGAAAGAGATGGAAGAAGCATATAAAAGCATGTGTGCAAGTAAAAGGCGAAGAATGGACACACATAAAGGAGATATAATAGTGGAAAGACCCGCCTCGGTGGCGTAGTTGGCTAACGCGCTAGTCGTGTTGAGCCCGACTGCCGAGGACGGGGAGATCGAGGTTCGAATCTCGGTCGGGTGAACTGGAGGTGGTTTTTCCTAAATGGTTTTCCACCCTCCCTCCACGCAAATGCGGGTTCACTTCCTCTATTCAACCTTCCCAATTCCTAATCCATTAGGGTAATTAGTACTTACGCGTATAACCCGAACGGGTAGTAAGACGCGGTGCTAAATAATAATAATAATAGTGGAAAGACTGAAGAAGATGGATTCAGTTTATTAAACTGACCTAGCCACAGGCTGTTTACAGTTGAGGCTGATGATTTAAGTGATAAGAAAGAAGACCATATGAAAGGATATGTTAGGCTTTGATAGCTAAGCAATTTCTCTCTTCATACAATTTCTGGTAAGATGAAAGTGTGAAAAGTGTATAGAAATATGAAGAAATAAGTATATTTCCTATAGGTATGTGAGGTCCACTTTTTTTCATCTCAAAGCTAAGTCGAATAAAATAATGAGATATTCCTGAAACTGAATTGAAGAATATACCATGTTGCAATTTTAGGTATGAAATATCTTTTACAGAATATTAAATCACAAACATGATTAACATAGTTCTATCTAAATTGATAAATTAAGTCAAATCCGGAATTTCTTTGTTTATTCAGCAGTCACTTTCACTCATTCCGGCAAAATGTTTCAAAACAAGAGATCAACATGTAACTTAAGTAATTTATTTTGGAATTCCTATAGGCCTATGTATTTATCTGACATGCATTAAAACAATATTAACAATGATATTAATGTAAGCTAGGCCTAGTTTAATTGTCAGCTTACCGAAAATTTTAAAGTTTATAAAACTGTGATAGGATTGACCATTTTTGGCGCATGTTGTCCAAATAAGTTTTTTAACAATCTTACTAATATTATAAATGCGAAAGTTTGTGTGTTTGGATGTTTGTTGCTCAATCACGTCAAAACTACTGAACAGATTCGAATGAAACTTTGTAGGTAGGTAGAGTATGTCCTGGAATAACATATAGGATTATTCCCAACCTTTGATTTTACATTAATTTTACAATATTAATGTTTAAACTTTTCGTATATAAGAGATATATTGTGATTTTAATTTTACGAGTAAATATAAATGTGATTATATTATTATTATTAGAACCGCGTCTTGCCTCTTAATAACCGTTCAGGTTATATTATATATGCGAAAGTTTGTGTGTTTGTATGTTTGTTACTCAATCACGCCAAAACTGCTGAACGAATTCGAATGAAACTTGGTACGTAGATAGAATATGTCCTGGAATAGCATATAGGACCCCAACCTTTAATTTTACATTAATTTTACAATACTAATGTTTAAACTTTTCGTCGGGCGAAGCCACGACGGGTAACAGCTAGTAGCACATAAAGGGGTTAAATAAAAAAAATATAGCCTAAACTCATTTTACTTTCATCTACTTTAAGTTAATATAATGATTTTTTTTATTATTACTATTGTAAAATAACATCAACTGCATAAAATTGATTTTATTCTTTACAGGGACAGTGGAACAAACCCTAAGGTTCATAGAATTAAGGAAGATAAATGATAAATATGAATTTGCGCCTTATAAAATATGTCACCAGTGAAGCCAATGACAAAACAGTAAACACTATCAAAATTCAATATCGTTACCATGGAAACACGTATTTCAGAATTAGCCATCATATGGCTCTAGCTGTACTTTGCTGTCCGAAAACTATCATGCACCCTATGTACTTAGGGGCGCAAGAAACATGTTATATTAAAGCGTGCAGTTAAGTGCACAAGTGTGTAGCGGGACAGACTATTCAGACACAGCCATTGAATAAATTTACCGGTCGAAAGTGGTTTTAAAGCTCTATTACG
This sequence comes from Timema bartmani, assembly GCA_902151455.1. NCBI lineage: Eukaryota > Metazoa > Arthropoda > Insecta > Phasmatodea > Timematidae > Timema > Timema bartmani. The sequence goes on from CABFWB010002783.1 coordinate 68,102, forward strand.
TTAATAGGTGAAAATTGAAATTAATTTTTAACAATTTGTTAAGTAACCGAATGATTTATAAGTGAAAAATGCTTATATTATCTCAATTAAATAGACTATGCTTACTATCGTGTTTTAAAAATTGATTATTAAGTGCATCAAGTAGAAGCTCGAGATCGAGATCAAAATACGAGTACTCGCAGAGCCCTACAACAAAGTAGGAGTCAGAGTTAAGAGTCAGGCACACTATCCTTTCAACCAGCCTTAACTTCAAAGTGAGAGACTAAGTTGAGAGTCAGGCACACTATCCTTTACAACCAGCCTTAACTTCAAAGTGAGAGACTAAGCTGAGAGTCAGGCACACTATCCTAGCAAAACGATGTAATTGTTTAGATATGCCCCTTCATTCCTATTGGTTGTACATCAGAGTAGGGCTAGCTGTGTGTGGAGAGGTGGGGGAAACGCGACGTGATGGACCTGCAATGTATTTGTACCAAAAACACGATGTAATGGACACGCCATGTATTTGTAACGCTCACAGCTTCCTTCCCTAACACCTACATTACAATAATTCACAGTACAGTAGAAGCTCTTTAATCCGGCACGCCTGGGACTGCGGTCGTGCCCTATTAGCGATTTTGCCGGATTATTGAACATCAATCATTTTAACGGGAATACCAAAGATAAGTCACTCTAGATAAAAATGCAAATGATTAAAACATGTATTTTAAGATAAACAAAGTACAAAAATTAAATTCGAACATTGAATATTTATTTAATTGAATAGTTATGTAAATAAAAAACACTACAATACACAAAAGAAAAATTTAATACACATGAGCGTTATTGTTTAAAAAAAAAAGTCTCTGATATCACGTTGCTTCCATGATTCTGATCTCTTCTTCAAAAAGTCGCTACGGATTATAAACAAATTTATGAGTTCTGCAGAGTTGTAACTTTTGTTGGATTTGGCAAATTTTATAAATGTATGCAATGCATCAGAAGCCTGTTTCTATGAGACTTTTGCTTCATCTGCCATGGCTCCTTCTTCATCCGATTCCACCTCCTGAACCTGAGCTTCTTGTGGGTTAACAACACTTTGTATAACCTGTTCGTCACTCAGTTCTTTGACCACTGGCACACTTTTGTCGATTTCAATCCAGTCTATAACTTTCTCACAGGGTACATTTCTTAAAGGGTTGTTTGGCACAGCTTCTATCAAATCTAGCGCCATATTTTGACCATCACCGGAAATATTTTGATCCGCATATTCATCATTAGGCCAAAGTTTGCGCCAGCACCGCTGTAGTCACTTCTTTCACCTGATTACAAGCTAAGGCAATTGCGAAAATTTCATCTCTAACATTAAACTGTTTTTGGAAGTCTGTTACATCAGAGTCAGCGTCCAAAAGGCCTTGCACAAAAGATCTTCTATAGAAACACTTGGCATTTTTAATCACACCTTGATCCATCGGCTGAATCAAGGGAGTGACATTTCGTGGTAGGTAAACTGCAAAAATATTGCCAAAAACCAAATTAGAAGCAAGAGGATGAGCGGTACAGTTGTCTAACAACAAAAGTGCTCTGATGTCTTCTGGATTTCCACGTTATTAAAGTTTTCCTTTACATCTGGTACAAAATGATGGAAAAACCAGTCCTTAAACAATCATCATAATGCACAGGCAAGTGTACGATTCCTTTTAAAGCTCTAGGTTTTTTATATTTACCAATCATGACAGGTGTCAGCTGATGGTCAACAGAAGCATTTGCACAAAACAAAACAGTCAATCTGTTTTTATTTTTCTTAAATCCCTTAGCAGATTTTTCATCCCCACCAGCCAGAGTAGACGTTGGCAAACAACGCCATAAAAGGCCGGTTTCATCGGCATTGTAAACTTGACCACGGGTTAATTCCCACCATAAAACAAGGCTGTTAAAAGTGTCCTTAAATTCTTCAGCAGCATTTTCATCGGCTGATCTGCTCTCTCCAGCCACATCCAGCTTCCGGATTCCGTGTCGAGTTTTAAATTTCTAAATTTCAGAAAACACACAAGCACTTTCAATATTCAGATCACGATGAAACTGTTTTGCTTTTTCTATGATCATAGGCCCAGTCACTGATTTTCCCTCTGATAGTTTCACACTAAACCAAGTGTACAAAGCTCAATCAAGAATTTCAAGTTTAGGTTTCTTCAATGTGTGTCTTGATTCCGGATTCTTTGTTGTAATAGCTTGGGCAGCAAACTTATTAAGTTCCTCTTTTTGTTTTTTTATATCATAATTAGTCGAAGAACCAATAGTGAAATCACGCATTATGAAGTTTCTGTTTTCACCTTTTTCGAGACGGTTAATTATTTCTAGTTTTTGCTGTATAGTGAGAATCACATGCTTACGCTTATTAGTTTTATTAGCACTTGAAGAAATCATGTTGGGCTTCAAGAACATTGTGCAAACGTGATTTGTAACCCGTTAGAAAACAGGAAACACTGTACTGACAGTTTGTTACGATAAACACTAGGCGAGCTAAAAACGCCGGAACAAGGGTCCTAAACAACACCGTATAACTGCGTGAAACACAGACGAACTGAAAACCCACCTGGCGGGTACAGCTGTGCCTGTCAAGGCCAACGAACGGACAAATCCACCCGAAAAAAACCTAACGCAGGCGGTTCAATCGGTGCTGGATTACAGAATATGCCAAACCGTAGAATGCCGGACTAAAGAGCATCTACTGTACTAGTTAATTATTTGTTTTTAAAGTATTAGAAGATGCTCTACTCTGAGAAAATGAAATACTACAAAACTAAATAGTTTGAAAGTTCAACTTACTTGCTAACTAAGCCCTACCCCAATGGCATGGGCATTTGAATGATAGTCCAAAAATTCCAAGAGCTCTCCCACAGTTTTTGGTATGCAGGTAACAATTTCCTCTTCATTGCGAGCAATGAGCACTATGTCTTTTGTCTCTTGCTTTGGCTGAAATGTACATTAGTTATTTCAATTAGAGAATGTATTTGTAGAGCAAAACTTTGATAAAACTTAAACTTAGCACCACATCTTAAAACTTGTTCAGGCTATATGCTTAAGCACTAATTACGCTAACAGGTTAGGAAATGGGAAGGATGAATACAGAGGAAGTGAACCCACATTTGTGTGGAGGGAGAGTGGAAAAACATTTAGGAAAAATCACCCCCAGTTCACCCAAGCAAGATTCAAACCTCCATCTCCCCATCCTCAGCATCAACAGTCTTGCTCAATGCAAAACTTGCGTGTTAGCTAACTACACAACCAAAGCAGGTAATTTGATAGAACTAATCAAATCCATGAGACAGGCATGTCAAACTCGTTTTATCACAAGGACGATATTGAAAATTTAAGATACAAAGGGAGCCGCATTAAAAAAAACAAAACAATATCACCCTCTTAAGCAAAATAACTTCAAATCAGTACCCATTAATAACAAAATGAAAATTATAATATGAAATAAAAAGCCTCTCTCTAGTATTTCCCAGGAATTTTTGCATTTTCAATCAAATATTCTTTAGAAATATGACCATCCATGAAAGGTTTCATTTGATACAATTTTAGGGTGTCCAGACAAAATTTATTTTATTTCCAGTTTATAGTTAGCTTGTAAAAACTGGAAAAATCAGGGAATTTTAAAATAAATTTTGTCTGGACATCCTGTAATTGTATATATATAAAGTATATCTCACAAAAATTATTTTATTTAAATCAGAACTTATTGTAATATTTTTGGATACACACATATTCTGAAAGTGTGTCGACTCATAAGAAGTCATAACCTTAAAAATAGTTGAATATAGTGACCAAAAACTCAAAAAATGTGACCAATAGTGACTTTCCAAAAGAAAAAAAAGGGGTCAAAATAGTGACTTTTTCCCTCCATATTTCCAGGAATTCATAGCAGTCTTTTTCTTTCACTAAGTTGAAATATTTTCTCTCTCATATTTGCACTTCATCCCCCCTCCCCCCCAACCTAAATAATGGCTGGTTGAGTTAAGTTTTGGGCATTCAAATGGTGTCATAGCTGGTTGGCTAATTAATGACACTTCTAAGATCTAGCCCATGCCTTATATGCTTATGGATAGGGGGGGGTTCCTTTAGCATGTTAATCACTGATACATAAGATTATTAATTACTAATACAGACATTATTCATACATAGGTTTTTGATAAAAAGAAAAATATTGTCTTCTTGATTTAAATTTTAATGTTTCATAAATTGATCAAATTTCTTCTACTTGTCCTCCTTAAAAAAAGCCATTCAAAATTTAAACAATATTGAGGGCTCTAACGACTTGTAAGTGCGTTGCAAAAGCCTCGACTATAAGCTGGCAGGAGCATATTTTAGACCCTCAGATGTGCTTCTTAGGGACTATACAGTGAAATAAGATTACAATCAAATCTAGGAAAAAATAAATATATTTTTAATTATAACTCTAACAAATGAAAGGACCAAACTAAGAAAAAAGTTACTTTTAGTGCCATTTTCTAAAAAAAAAAAAAACTTTTAGTGACTTAATCAATAAATGATTTTTAGTTGAAAAAAATTACCTGTTATGAGCCCTGCACTCTATGAAGGGGTTAAAAGATATCAGCCTAGTGCAATGAACTATTGATTGCGATCTAAATTAGATTTGATTGAAATCTTATTCAGCCATTAAAAGATCGCTTTACACCAGTAGAGTTTAAAATTTGTTTTAAGACACATTATCTTTTTAGTTTCTTCTTCCTATCAAGTAATTCCCTTGTATGTTTATTCAACATGAGGGCCACAGATCGCAAATTATACATGCCTGCTGTAGAACAGGAAAAAATCTACAGAATGTTGATTTGAATCTGGAAATTTACTCATTACATAATATATTTGTATCATTATCTAAAAATTTATCAATGTAAGCAAAAAAAAAATCAATGCATGGTGACGCCAACATTAATAGCTTAATTTTTGGATATGATGCATACTTACATTAGCCTTGCGTAAGACTTTTTCATTCAGTTCAGCATTTACTAAGAGTTTAAGTCTTTCCTTTTTGGGTTCTTTCTTGTCAACGTCAGTACCATCAGTTGTGAGTTTTGGGCCCTTGTCTGGATTTTCAAACAGAGACGATTGAGCCACTTCTTCCACATAGTTGCCTTTCTTGGTCTGAGTTTTTTGGTTTTCTTTACTTGTTCTGCATAATTTTGTAATAAAATGTTAAATTAGTAACGTAACTAAGTAAATAAAAAAAATTTATTTTGAAACATTTTACTAGATAGACAAGAATAGTTATTTATTGCATATACTTGTTAGTATTTTAAGCATATTTTCCATGTATAAGAAAAATATTGATTAAGTGTGAAACATATGGGAAAAGAACCTAATCTTTACCAAGCAAATATTTTAGGACAGCTGATAATGACCTGGGTCAAAATATCATATTTTCAGATTATTGCAGCAAACAACTGGAAATAGGTTTGAGTTAATATTTTATATCCTAGATAGCAGAGAAAGCATTTTGGTACTTGTCTTTAAATTATTCAAAACTTTAACCCTTGTTTTCTCAAAAAGCATTTTTTTCAACTTGCGGGTTCAAATGGAATTAACTTTCTCAATTCTTGGAATATGTTTACATGTTTTACAACACAGTATTCAGCAATTTGTGCTCTTTCCATTGATACTAATAACTCAATATTGACCTAGGTGAAGATAAGGTCCCTTTTCCTGTGCCTCGTTATATAGATCAACTGTCTCCTTCGCTCTATCATTATTAATTGATATTAATTGAAAGATTTTAACAAAACTTGGTATACATATAAATTCCAACCAGAACACCTCACCTTTTTATTTTTCACCTTCCTATTTTGGAGACACGTGTGGAGAATTGAAGCACTAAATATGACATTTGTTTCTTAAAGTAATATTTTTATTCTTAGGTGTCCTAGCTCCTCATAAGTTGGGTATTCACCAAAAGAGCTTATGTTGCTCGTTGGTGTTTGTTCACCTTGCGTCAATACCAGAGCAAATATGTTCTAGTTCACAGTTGATCAATTGTTTTAAAGTGAACACTCTATCTAGCTTATAATGAAGAGAGAATGGCTGGTCTGAATAATAAACTACTTAGTGTAAGTACTTACCTCGCCTTCTGTATCCTGTGTTTGTGTCAGCTTATTTTTATCTTTTAAGAAGAGTCAATTTTCGAATGCAAACCATTTTGGATTGTATAATTTTTCTGTGCTCATTACTTAAGAAATTTTGAGCATCTTCCATTCCCTTCTAAATGAAGCAAGCAGTAATTAAACCTTCTTTTCAATTTCTGAGCTTTCAGTCTCTAACATACTGACCAACTCTGTCCAAGCTTCCTGTGTATTAATATTATTTTTATAATATGGAACAGCAGAGTTACATAAAACAGGCCAGTCTTTACAAGCATCAATCAATTTTAAAACTTTTTCATTTGACCATTTCATTATGAAAATAAATCAGTAAAACTATAAATAATATGAATATGAGTGGGTAAATCAATAACTAAATAGCTAACCCACTTCGGTGGCCCCAATCATGACCCAGGCATCACTCTCAAGAAAGAATAGACTGTCAATAAAGGGGAAATCACAGTTCAATCCTGGTCAAGTGTAATGAGGGTGATTTTTTTCTAAATGGTTTCCCCCTCTCTCACCCCACGCAAATGTGGGTATCCAAATGTAGCCTTCCTAGTCTCCAACCTATCAGTGTAATTAGTACATACGTGTATAGCCCGAATGGATAGTAAAAAAGGGTGCTAAAAACTATATAACTGTAAGTAGGTAGGCTACCGACAAGAAAATTAATAATTCAATATGTAGAAATAAAAATCTGAACTTCACTGGAACACAAGTATTTCAACCATATAATAATAACCGTCCACACTAATCTACCAAGAACACGTTTTTTCTTTGATGTGCCGCCAAGCCCTTGATCTTTTTTCGAACACGAGCAAGCTCTTTTGGTGAATACCCACCTTTAAGCAAACCCTGGGCACTACTTCAAATATGTAGGTGACACAACCTGGCAGTAAAAAGTGTAGCTAAACAATCAATAACAATTTATGGGTGGAGACAAACTTTTTGTAAGTGGAATGTAGAAGACCATGAATAGCGTTAATTTTAATCCTTCATGGTGTTTAATGTCTATTAATTAATGTTTATTTATGTCGTTAAATACAAAAGTACCTTAGCTATAAGTTTTAGATTTAGTTATTGATGAATATTAATACTCCTTTGTTTAGAAATGGTAGCTTATTTGATTTAGGACAAGGGTCAGCAAATGGCAGACCAGAGACATTTTTTACTGATTTGATTAAGACTTCGTTTTAAAGGACAAAATTAATATATTCATGTTCCAAATACTCTTCAATGCAAACAATTCTGGCTTTAATGTGTGTGTAGTAATAAATTCCCAGAAATTAAAGTCTTAACCATAAAATTGGGCACAATGTTTGTCTCAATATGTGTATGAAGCAACATTCTCGAAGATAAACTTAATAAAGAATTAGTTCATATTTCAACTCATTGATGTACACCTCCACACTTATTGAGAATTACTTGCACAAACTCCACTCCAAATATCATACAGGTCATACAAAGTAAAAAAGTTCTTTCTCACAATGATCATAAACATAAATAAAATTGTATTATGCTTTGATTTGTAATCTATCGTCATCATGGAACCCCTCCAGCTTGCCCCGTATGGTGTGTGCGAACAAGCTCTTTACAACGATGTCTGTCCAGAAACACTTCTCCTTCCCCCACTGTTCTCCAGCTCTTTCTTTTCTTCTCTACAACTTCCTTTAACTGGCCAACCCATCTCCTTCTGGTTCATACAACTGGTCTACTGCCCTCCACTTCTAATCTATGTTTTTTCGTAATACTTGTAAATTGACAAAGCAGAGTAAAAGGTTTATTTTTATAATTTTGCGTTTCATTTACCAGGAAAACATTTTTTTTTAAAAGTAAATAAGTAAATTAACTAAAAAGAAAGAGAATCACGTTTTTGAATTAGTGTAGGCGTGTAGGGAATGGCCTTGAGTCACTTAAAATTTTGCCAGACCACACAAGTCTGGCAAGGTTTTAAAACAAACCTCCACCAAAAGTAATTAGGAGCCCCTGGTTTAGGACTTTATGAAGGTTAAACGAGGTACCCCGATTGGTTGCCGCTGCTGTGTGTCTCTCGACATTTTTTTCTTCTTCTGTGTTCTTTATGTTTGGATTTGTACATTACTTATTCGACAATCTTGTGCAAAGTTATGTTTTCGTAAGCTTTCCTCAAAATGTTCATTTCTTTGGTTTATTTGATCCTAAAATGCAGGGCCTTTTAGTAATTTTTTTAATCAACGAGTCTTACTACCTGTTATGATTATATACATATATGATAATTACTCTAATGGGGTAGGGTTGAGGAAGGAAGCATTTTATAGGTAATCTACCTGCATTTGTGTGGAAGGAAAGTGCAAACCATTTAGGGAAAACCACCTTCATTAGACCCAATTGGGATTCAAACCCCAATCTTCCCACCATCAACAGGCTAGCCTAATATGAGTGGCGCCTTAGATTGTTCGGCCACTGAAGTGGGTCTTACTTACAAAGTTACGGTAAATGTTTCTACTGATGTGTCAAAATATTTGTAAAATGTGTTTTTGGTCTTTCCTTATTTGGTTAAATGATTTTACTAACATGGAAAAATACTTGGAAAATGTGTTTTCGTCTTTCCTTATTAAGTTAAATGATTCTACTGAAATGAGAAAATTCAGTAGAGACTCCGAAACTTGACATTTGATAACACGACATGCACATGTGCACACAGTTGTTGGCGCCAGTCATCACAATCTAAGGTCATTCAACCTAATTCTACCTCAATCAAGCTTACAAGATATTTTTGATTGTATAAAAAATTTGCACGATATTTATTTTATCCAACAATTGGGGAACTAAAACAAAATCAAATTAAGAACTTTCCATATTCTTATTAATCTATATGCATTAGCAATACTTTTTTTAACACACTTCAAAAAAGGAAGAGATTCTCAATTCGACCCATTTGTTTTTTATTTATGTTCAATCATAACTCTTTACCAGACACACTGATTTTGATGATTCTTATTTTATTTTGTAGAGCAAGTTCTTCTGGTGGTCCCATATAAGTTTCTTTAAGATTATTCTTGTGAATGAATATAAGATGATTATTTATATACGCTGCCAGTACATGCTGATAGACTTGTAGACCATGAGATATTTTGTCTCAAAATAATTATCTGAACTAATTTAGACTATTATCATTAAACACACTTTTTTTTTTTTGCTTTCAAACTAAACACTGAAGAACTATGGCTCCCTTTTATTATTGGCACTATTATTTTGAAGAAAGGAGTTTAAAACATTTAGTAGCCTAACATTGGAATACACTTTTTAATACGTTAAATATTAACTCATTTTTGTACTTATAAACATTTTTTCTCTTTTCATTCTTGCATATCATTATTTTTTCATCTCAATATTGTCTCAAACTGAAAAAGTGGTTCTCACATATCCCTACCATAGTTTGTATAGGGTCTGTAAGTTGTAGGCAATGCTTTGCTTTAGTTATTAATTAGGCGCAGGCTTCAAAAAGTTAAAATTATCTAAGATTATAAAAAGTATTATTTTTTTGTTTTTAGCGCATTTTTTTAAAGTATGTTTTATTTTTTCATAAAATAATTTTATTCATTTATCTTTTTGACAAACACATGAACTAATGTGTCATACTATTTTTCATTTATCTTTATGACAAAAAAATTTACTGTGTCCTACTTTGCTTTGAATACACAGCCAGGTGGAGGAAATTTTAGGATCTTCCATCTCCGCCTTAGTTACTGGAGTAGTTAATTAGTTTCTTACTGAGTACTTTGTAATTAAGCAGATTCTACAATGTCCATGTCTGACACCTTAGCTCAGTGGGTAGTGTGTGTGTGTGTATCTGTCTACTGAGCTAAGGGTCCCAAGTTCGATTCCTGGCATTGCCAAAAAAATTATCATTGATGGAATGTGAGTTTCCCCTTTTCACAGTGATGAATTAACTGCCGGGGGCTGGCTGTTGTGTCTGTTCTATGTTTAAATTAATATATAAGTCGCATGCTGATATACAATTCTTGAGACAAGCACTTTATTCCAAGAGCACTTTGGTCGACTAGTGAAATGTTGAATGCACTTACACGTCTTTACTGTGAAAAGTGGTAAAGACTTTGTAGGTGTGAAGAGTGTATGAATAAATGAAATAAAGTTAATTTGTTTCTAGGCGTGTGCGAAGCAAACTCAACTCAAACATACAAAATATTTTTTAAGCCAAGTCAAAAATCAAAGCAAACGAATATTGGAAGTGAAGTCAAATCTTTTCGCAGCATATTAATATTTGTTCAGGTTATATGCACATTTAATAAATTACTCTAAGAGGGTATGGATGAGCAGGAAGCAATTTTGAGGTAATCTACCAACATTTCCGTGGAAGGAGAGTGGTAAACCCTTTAAGAAAAATCATCCTTGTTAGACCAAACAGGGATTCAAGCCCTGATCTTCCCAACATCAGCAGGCCGGTCTAACATGAGAGTTAAGCCTTAGACCATTCGGATATTGAAGCTGGTGATAGATTTTATTGAACACATTAATGATAATTTAATACTTCTGGTATTTAAAATCAGCCAATGTGTCCCAGAATGGATTAACCACTTTCTTTTTGGCCAGCACAAATCCCTATAATCCGATTTTCATGAGAGCCTTTTAGAAAAAATAGACATAATTTTGCATCCAAAATGATAGCATTTTTTGTATTATTGCTGTTAATTTCTAAAAATTGGAATCAAAAGTGACAGTCCATATCACATAACTTGACGTGTAAATACATAAAAATAGATCAAGTAGCTTTTCTAGCTGTCAAATTAAGTTTATTTATATAAATATTAGACTGTATATGCCTGCATTTTTCCTCTCAAACCTTGCATTCTAATATACTTCTTGTTCATTTTTGAGTGCATTGTTTATTATTATTATTATTATTATTATTATTACCGCGTCTTACTACCCATTCGGGTTATATGCACTTACGCTAATGTGCAATGGTAGGGGTGATTGTGAGATGAAATGGAGGACCTACAGTTTAACGTGGGATCCGAACCAACGGTGGAGGCCTGACATTCCACACATTCACAAGTTGTGGTTAATACACATTTTCTCAGAGGTGAAGGAAGGGTTTGGCAATCAGATAAATCTCTGCCAGGACCGAGGATTGAACCGCGGACCCTCAGCACAGAAGTCTGACACCTTACCCCTAGACCACCAGGTCACCTGCATTGTTTATCTTTACTATATTTACCATCACTAGTTGTTTTAAACCACTACACGAGATTAGCCATTTATTATTACCAGGAATGATAAAAACATTATAACCCTACCTGGTCGTAGGATCTGTGTTGTAATTTGGCCTTATGTTCTTGCCATTTTGCATTAAGTCAGTTTTTTCAGCATTTCTATATTGTGCTTGTGGTCCACTTCTTCTACCCGTGTAGCCAAAAAACTGATTAGTCTTGACTCTAAACAAAAAACAATGCAAATGTTCAGATTATGGTAGTGTATGACAAAAGATAAAGTGGGGTTGGGAGTAGCAGCAAGTTAAGGCCCCGACACAGACTCCGTATCCGTAGGTCCGTAGTCCGTAAGAAATCGATGCCACAATATTAGATTGCTCTGGCCACAGATTCCTTATCCATAAGTCCTTAATCCGTAGAAGTTGCCCAACTTTAACTTTCTACAGACTAGTTTATACGGACTGCGGCTTCTAGGAAAATGTTTTCTGAGAAATACAAAGTTCCCAGAAACATTGGGTTTGCTTTGGTAGGGTCAGCACCCCTATTATTAAAAATATTAAAAGTGCTTATTTTGTTTTCATCCAATATACTAGTGTTTTCATCCAATATACTAGAACATCTGTTTTGCATTTTCAGCTTATTGCAAACATTTATTTATTTTAAGTTTGATAGTTAAAATCGAGTTATATATATATATATTTCTTGTGACTGTACTTAACCTACATTTTAGTATATACCAGAAGTTTTCTCAACAAAGTTGTTTTTGGTTTCTTTAGTTCTTATATTATGATGAGCTGACTGCATGACGCTCACTCATTGCTGTAGAGTAGACAATTATCTTTCAAATTTTTTGATTGGACAAGGTCTCTTACTATCTCATTGGTTGAAACAGTCACATGATTATGGATATTGACTGTAATCGCGAGTAGAATTTCTTATGGACCAGGAACACGGAGTACGGACTATGACTTAGAGCAAGTTAATGGTGCTATGATTTAGAGAAAGTTAATGGGGTTAGGATTTAGAGGAAGTTAATGGGATTAGGATTTATATAAATTTATTGGGGCTATGGTTTAGAGAAAGTTAATGGGGCTAGGATTTAGAGAAAGTTAATGGGGCTAGGATTTAGAGAAAGTTAATGGGGCTAGGATTTAGAGAAAGTTAATGAGGCTTTGAATTAGAGAAAGTTAATGAAGATGCGATTTAGAGCAAGTTAGTGGGGCTGGGATTTAGAGAAAGTTAATGGAGATATGGTTTAAAGAAAGTTAATGGAGATAGGATTTAGAGAAAGTAAATGGAAATAGGATCTAGAGTAAAGTTAGCGAGGCTAGGATTTAGAGAAAGTTAATGGGGCTATGAATTAGAGAAAGTTATTGGAGATAGGATTTAGAGAAAGTTAACGGAAATAGGATTTAGAGCAAGTTAATGGAGATAGGGTTTAGAGAAAGTTATTCGCGATAGGATTTAAAGCAAGTTAATGGCGATAGGAACTAGAGCAATTTAATGGTGATAGGATCTAGAAAAATTTAATGGTGATAGGATCTAGAAAAATTTAATGGGGCTAAGATCTAGAGTAAGTTAATGGGACTAGGATTTAAAGTAAGTTAATGGGATTAGGAATTAGAAAAAGTTAATGGAGGTAGGATTTATAGAAAGTTAATGGGGCTAGGATTTATAGAAAGTTAATGGGGCTAGGATTTATAGAAAGTTAATGGGGTTAGGATTTAAAGAAAGTTAATGGAGATAGGACTTAGATACAGTTAATGGGGCTATGATTTAGAGAAAGTTAATGGGGCTAGGAATTAGAGAAAGTTAATGGAGATAGGATTTAAATCACATTAATGGAGATAAGATCTAAAGCAAGTTAATGGAACTAGAATACAAAGCAAGTTATTGGAGATAATCATCTAGATCACAGGTTCATACACTTTTTTATATTTGTGACCCATTTTCATAAGACATTTTAGTGCTAACAGGAAGTTACTGTAGAGTTTTTTATACTCTAGTGTCCATTTATGTGCAGTTTTGGATCAATTGAGAAATAAATATAATGAACACATTCATTGAAAAAAATATGCATACATGAAGTTATATTTAATATTATTAATTTAATTTTTATAATTTACAAATGTTATGTGTGCGGCCAGCTAATGGAAACTATTAGTTTAGCTTAGTGAATTACCGTATATAAACGATTATTAATATTGTGTTTGTATATCAATGCCAGATGACGTTTTTTTCTGCAATAAACTAAATAAATACATAATGAAAGGTTGTAGTATATTATAATATCAATAGTTATGGTATATAGTAAATATTTAATTTGCTCACGTTTGTTGATATTTGCTGCGTCATCCATAATATTTATTGCGACCCAAAGTTTAAGAACCTGTTATTTAGATCCTAAAAGTTATATTAATCACCAACCAATCTATATTTAGTATAAATTACCCTTTCTTGTAGGGGCCATCACTCCATGGCAGGGAATCAGTCTCTTCCCATCTCCCGTGGTTGGTAGCTCGCCGAGTATTTCTTGACCGAAACCTGCATTATATTAAGTATTTTTTTATTATTGATACTTTTAGCACAAGTGTCATTAACAACTTAATATAATGCGGCAGGGATGAGAGGGGTGGTCAAGATAAAATGCATCTGTATTCACCTGAGCAATGATGGAAAAAACAAACAAAAAAACTCCAGTATATTCTAACCACAAACTTAACTCTACCCTCTAGCTTAGTTCTAAAAGGTTATGTCAAGTATGTTTGGATTAAGCTAAGGGTTCATCCATAAACCATGTAACACTTTTTTCTTACCTTTTTTTTAACCTTTTCTCCCAACATTCAACACCAAGTAGACACACCTCCCCCCCACCCCCCTTCCAAACCAGTGTTTCACAACTTTTCACATCAAGAGTGGGGAAGTTTTTGTGTGATACTAAAAGAGGGACTCAGATTTAATACTAATCAGAACCAGCGTTACTGTGATGTACCCACGCTTCCCTTAAACATGATCACTCCCCCAAGACCCGTCTCTTTAGCATTACAATGGTTACATGGTTTAAGGATGACCCCTATCTATGTAGGTCATATTAGTTTTAAGGGGTGCAAACTTTTTAATGATCAAAACAAATCTACACCTACTTATACCAACCTTAACCTACTTATAGAAAGAAACTTTGAAAGTACAAATTCGTTGTTTTGCTGTAAAATTGATATTATTTTAATATATTATAAGTATTAGTCAATGGTTAGGCCTATTGATATTATTTATTAGGGGTGTACCGATGCAGATACCGATGAATCGTTATCGGGCGATTATTAGTGCATCGACAATTAATCATAATCAGCGATTATTGTGTTGGTTAGTTGTGTTTTTTAAAAGTAAAATTTGAATCAAAATTTCTAGGTAGGAGTTTAGTGATCAAAATCGGAAAAGAATCACTTATATACACACTGTATCTGGGTCACGGGATAAGCAAAGTTTACATATTCAAATAAATAAATATGAGTTCCCACCGTTGATAAAACTAACAATCTAGTTCCAACTTTCTCCGGTTATGTATACAATATATTTTTGTATGGATACAATCTTTTTGTATTGATTACACTAACTATTATCATTTTCTTAAGTATATTTCCCAATAGTTATTAATAAATAATCGATAATCGGGATTGATCAGTGTAAATAATCGTAGCATGAACAATTATTTTGAACAATCGGTAATCAGTATTGGTAATCGTTTTTACTGAATAGGTACATCTCTATTATCTAAAGTGAAAGTTGCTGATAACATGACATTACAGAGAATTGTTTAGTAACTATTTTAAATGTCAAAAAAGCTTCTTATTTCTGTCTTTCTGTTGACTTGCATTATTGTTAAACAAGAAATGTTTATAAAAAATGTCACGCTGGGAGATTGGATTTAGCAATGCTGAAAGTCTCAGAATGAAGTGGGATTAGGTCTTTAGCATGGAAAATACCAGATTAAAGCATGCTCAGTGAAACAAGGGGGCAAGACAAAAATGCAGGCAGCAGCAAAGACCAAACCATTCAATCCTTATCATTCAATGGTATACCTTTTGAATAAGAAGTACAGTTAGAGTTTGTCCCAATTTAATAAATTATTTCATTTTCTCAATACTTTAAATTAAGGCCGTAACCAGCCAATAATTTCAGGGAGGGCGGGGCACATCCCCAATTGGCGGAAGTTAGAAAAAAATCTATATGATAAACAGTTCTATAAGCTATCTGAAGTGTTTTTTATGTCAAAATAACGCCCTAAATGCCGTAGACTAGGAAAAATTCTAAATATTAAACACCTCTAGAAGCTCTCTGAAGTGTTTTTATGGTAACACACCCCCCTAATTTGTACTTGTATCTTAATTTTGATATTGTTTGAACCATAAATAAAGCCTTCTATATTTTGTTCATAACCCCCACCCCCCTTGGCTAAGGCCTTGCTTTAAAGCAAAGATAGCAAGCCCTCTTTAATTCATTAACAAAACAAATAAAGCTCCCTAAGAGTAAAAGCTACAACAATTTTAAATAAATTTAGAGTACTCTTAAATAATGCTGTCCCTTGCTTAATGAGGTGGCCTATTGGCTAAGTAATTTTGTAGTAATTAAGTCTATGCTTGAGTTTATTTTTCCTCTTTCTTTATTTTTATCAATTTCCATTTTATTAAAAATGTAGTCCCTTAAGTTTGACTTAAGACCAAAATAATAATTTTTATGACACGGTACTTTCACAGTGTATTAAATACGTTCTTAGTTTGATAAGGTGTCGAAAGAAAGTTACTACTTGAACAAAAAATAAATTAATAAAACTGCTATAAAAAAAAATCATGATTAATTTTACAGAGTTTTTTCAACTTATCAATTTCATCTCTCTCCCTTTCATTAGGTCGACGACTAGCTCCCCTAGAACTAACAAAGGAAAAATAAAAGAAGTTTTCAACTTTAAAGTTTTCGTTTTAAGTTTTGGTAGTATTATTCTGTTACATATACAAAGCTTGAAAAAAAATTATTTTCCTTAATAATTGTTATTTATGATATATTGATTTGATGTGAAACTTTTGTTTATAAGTAAAAGACACATTTGCACATAAGACCCAAAGCTCTTTATAAAAACCTTCGTAATAATTAGATGGACACTGGACAGTAGTAAAAGCTGTTAATAGTTGTCAGTGGATAAAATTACTCACCTTGCTTTCTCTTGAACATCTTTGATGTTTAGTTCTAGTTGCTTCAATAACTGCAAAATCTCTTTGTTGCTGATATCTTCTTCTGTAAAGAATACCTTGGTGTTTTAGTAAAATAAGAGGAGATTTAAATTTTTTCTAAATAAAAATGTTTACAGATCAAATATAATACTACACAAATATATTCTAAAAATATGTTATCTTGTTTTTTTTATAATTTAAAGCTTTTATTAAATGTCATAATTATCTAAAATAATATCAACCTCATTAGTGCATATACATACTAAACATCAAGCTTACCTGGTCTTATTTGCCGGTAACAAGTAAGTCAAGGTTCGAGTCCCGGCCGATTGTAGTGAGGGTGTTTTATTTAAAAATTGCTCTCCACTCTTCCTGCTCATAAATTTGGGTACAATTCCTCTAATATACCTCCCTCTTACTTAGAGCTCAGCCTTCAGTCCAACCTAAGTCACTATTATTATTATTATTATTTAGCACCGCGTCTTACTACCCGTTCGGGTTATACGCTTAAGTACTAATTACACTAATGGATGAGGAATTGGGAAGGTTGAATTAAGAGGAAGTGAACCCGCATTTGCGTGGAGGGAGAGTGGAAAACCATTTAGGAAAAACCACCCTCAGTTCACCCGACCGAGATTCGAACCTCGATCTCCCCGTCCTCGGTGGTCTGGCTCAACATGACTGGCGCGTTAGCCAACTACGCCACC
>CABFWB010002783.1:86309-96713 GCA_902151455.1 Timema bartmani
ATTTAGGGCACTAGTGGGAATTTTCTGCCACCAAGTATTTTGTATCCTTTTGGGTAAGAGGCTACCTGTCTGCAAAATTTCATCTTTTTAGGTCTTCTGAGCTTAGAGATTTTTTCGAATTTGGGTTTTTGGAAATCCCCCCAGTTTGAAGGCCCTCATAGGAATTTTTGGTCACCGGGTATTTCTGCAACCTTTAGGGTTTCCAGCTTTCTAGATCTTCTGGGTTTCAAGATTTTTTTGGTTGGACAGAGGAATTGATAATTATTATAGAGGAGAATGTCGGAAATGTGTTATGTTTGTCTTAGAGTAAGAATTTTAAATGCAGTGACTCAACCAAGCTCTCATCTTAAGAGCCTTATTTTCCTCTCAACAAATAGGCTATACTATTAATTGTATATATAGAAGATTAAATGTTATCTTAATTAAAATATATAAGCAGTAGCAGCTTGTGTGAAAACAAAGAATACAAACAAATACTTTACTTGACTTCATATATAGGCCCAATAGATTAAACTTTTATTTATAGTAATTCTTACTAACTACAGTGAGAAAGTTCAATATAATAATTAATTTCTTCGATTTTTTCTAAATGAATATTGGTTTAGTTTTTTATATTCATTATCTAAATCCTGTTTCTTAAATTAAGAAGCTCAAGGCGTGGATAGCCAGAACTGGTATAGTTACATGGTCTAAGGCAGGCATGTCAAACTCAAGTTATCATAAAGGTCACATTGAAAAATTGAAAATAGAAGGGCCATATTTCAAACAATTTAACAGTGTCACGACCTTAAATTAAAAAAATAATTAATTTCAAAATTCCTTATTATTAAAATAGGAGAATTAATACTGGGATCACAATCAACTTACTGTCCACGTAATAATGTAAAGAAACTAGTGTGTGATCAACATTCACATAACAATTTTTTAGCGTTCATGAGACGAGGACAAACTATACTGATGATGTTGTCTGTATTCCACAAACAAATGAAGTACTAAATAGCTGTGTTGTGTGGCTCGTAATATGATTGGATGGCTAGTACAAGTGGTATGCTTCTACTAATGTTCAAATAACGTGAAAGTTCTCCCCAGAACAACTCTTAAGTTAAGCTCCATTTAAAAACAGAGGAAGAGTCGTGAAAGTGAAGTGAACATTTAATTAATTGTGATCCCATCATTAAGTTATATACAATTTTAGGACTTACCCTTTAGTTTTACAAAGGGGTCGTCCATAAACCATGTCATACTTTGAAGGGGGAAGGGGTGAACTCTAATGTCTACATGCTGTTACATGGGGGATGGTGGGGTACATCAAAGTGTTATGTAGCACAGATCTTATATTTAAATTCTAAGGTTCAAAAATAATATTATTGTACATGTGTTTACCTTTTATAAACATACTTATAGATAGATTCCGAGTATATGTGATGTTTAAAATGCAAGTTTAGCACTTATTTTTTGTCTATTAATATTTCAAATGCGCTTAGGTGTTATTGTCTGCCCGACACTACGAACGCCAAGCACATTCGAAAACACATTGTCATTCGCAAGACAGTGATACTTTTATACTCACTGCACATGTTTAAATTTGTCCAATCTACTAACCCCCTCATGTGCTTTTAGTTGGATAATAGCTGTCAGTCAAAGCGGCCTTAATTTATAAGTATAGTTGTGTTTGAGTATAATTTAGATTCCTACCGCACATTATTTTACATAGGCCGTGAATAATCGCTTGTGTTTGTACAAAAACAAAAATAATTTCTTCAAAAAGAGGAGACTTGTTCATTGCTTGTATATAAAAAGCAATATCCAGAAAAAAAACCACGTGGAAGCGTCTCAAAGAGATGAAGTGAAATGTAAAGAAGCAAAAGTACAGAGTTTATCTCAAGGCAAGTGTGAGGAGTTCATCAATAGTGTTATTTCTTCATACCAGCAGCATGTTATGAAAAGTAAAGCTTCAAATATCATTTATTATTTTCAAAAGGTAGTTGAATTAAAGCCTATACCTTTTCCCTTCTTATAAATTAGTGTGTATGTATATAAATGCAACTATTATACACCCGCTATGGTGGCCACACTGTCTAAATTGTCATTCTCTCAGTAGACTAGACAGCCGATGTTGGGGAGATGGGATTTGATTACCAGTCAGATCTACTGATAGTTGCTTTTCCTAAATGGTTTCCCGCTCTCCCTCCATGCAAATGCTGGTAGATTTTCTTTAAAATTTGACCTTTTTAGTATACATTTTGCAGGGTGCTATAGTCAAATTGTAGTTATTCAAGTTACTTTTTATTATATTTATCATGAGCAGAGGTTTTTCCTCATGAACCTGAGGAATTATAGCTCGATGTATTTATGTGTTTATAAATAATAATACTCTCTGAAATAATTTATAATCAGGATTTGTACCCCTTTTGTTATCACTAGGTACATTTTTCTGACACAACGTAGTACCAATACATCACAACACGGTCCTGTCACCTCACTGACCGAGAAATTTCCACTAATTGAGCTTTGATACTCGGTTACTACCCCCCTGTTATTTGTTTACAAAGCAAGACTAATCCAATTGTAAAGAAAACACAGTGAGGCTAAGTTCAACATAATTATATTAATGAGTAAATTGATTAACTTTGATGGCCCACAATAATTGTAAGTCAAATGAAACAGAACACACTTAAACACTCTAATACACTGGCCCACTGGGCACTCAAGACTGTTTTCCGTCTGACACTGTTCTACTTCGTGCGGCGCACGGGTCATCCCTGTCCTGTTCACCAATCCGTACATCACTGACCTATTCTTATGCACTCCATCTCTGACTTCAATGGGCGCGAAGTGCCATCTATCGGCACACATTTCAAATAGTCCTCAAGGTGTGACATAGATGGTAAAGATTTAATCAGGATTTTAAATGGATTTTAAGAAGTATTAGATCTGAATCCCTTCCTTAGTATCACAAAACTTCCCTATGAATAAATTACATTCATTCTTGGTGAGAAAAGTTACATAACACAGGTTGGGTGGGGAGGGGGCTAGGCTAAATGTCTATATGGTGTTACATGGGGGGAGGGGGGTGGGGCTAAAAAGGTAAGAAAAAAAGCCATGTGGTTTAATTATGGACGACCCCAAAGATATATAAAACCCTTTATTTACAGCAATGAGCANCTAAAAAGGTAAGAAAAAAAGCCATGTGGTTTAATTATGGACGACCCCAAAGATATATAAAACCCTTTATTTACAGCAATGAGCAATGGTAGAGAGTTAAGCTTAAAATCTTTTGAAGTCACTTTGAAAATTGATGACAAATGAGTATCCGTAAAAGTTACCTCTCGGGTGTTTGTTCCCACATTTATGGGCTGCCAAAAATTGCACATAAATGGTTTGCAAAACAATTTTTGGGAATCAATTTCTAGTGAGTAAAAGAGTAAAAATATGGTACACCAACTTCACTCGCTAAATTTTCTAAAGTAGTACTATATTTCCAAAATGTAATGAACCCAAATTGTGTATTTATTCAAAGTTTGTAGAAAGAAAAATCTGTCTGCACTGTTTGTTGGTACATCAAAAGTCCCCACGAGCCACACAGAATAATGGATTAGGTCCGCGGGTTTGACATGTCTGGTCTAACGCGTCACTCACACTATAGAATGAGTTGCCAAAGATAGGGAGATCAAGGTTCAAATCTTGGTCAAGTATATCGAAAGGTTTTTTTTTCTTAAAGGGTTCCCTTTCCTTCCTCCACAAAAATGCAGGTATGTTTCCTCTATATTATACTTTCCTCATTACTACTACATTAGTGTAATTATTATATTTGTGTATAATCCATAAGGATAGGTAGATGTGGTGAAAAAATAAAATTACAACACTTGTCAATATCAACAGACATTTCAGTGAGATGGAAGGATCCAAAGATGTTTTACTAACTTTCCAAATGTTGTAAAAAGTCAAGGTAGAATATTAAAAAACCAAATTATTGGTGCCAAATAAAATAATTAATCTTAAATATTCAACCAGTTTTTACAGTGTATACAATCAAACAATTTCAACATTTTTATTGTGTAAATCAATCATTTCTAAAATATATATAACAACTTGAATTTGATGTATGGATGTGACGCATGGGTTTGTCAGGAGAAACACAAAAGCAAGGTGAAAATGGTTGGAATGAGATTTCTAAGAAATGTATGTTTAAAAACTCGTATGGACAGAATCAGTAATAAATGGGTGCTGAAGGAGTGCGGTTTGAAAGGGAATCCAATGGGTTAATGTGAAAGAAGTATCTTTCGTTGGTTTGGGCATGTTGAGAGGATGAGTATGGATTGAGTGACAATGATAATATATGATGGAAGAGTGTTTGGATCAGAAGGAAGGGGTGGGCTATGTAAGACGTGGCTAAGTGTTGAAGGGTGGTATGCAAGAATGTATAATGAATGCTTAGTGGACTGAGAGTGTAGTCCTGAGCACATTATCGCTCCACCTTTTAACTTACAACTATGCAAGCAAACCCAAGCTAGTGTCAACAAAGCATCCACTTAGTCAAGTTTTCACATATGTAGACGCCCGTAGACGAATGTGTGAAAAAGAGAGACATTAATAATAGTTTTAACAATACAAGAGCATGTATAGCTCGGTGAATGGATGTTGTTGAAGCGAAGGGAGTATGCAAGGATAAGGAAGTGTGGAGAAAGTTAGTGATGGTGGATTAAGTGTGGATTTGTTGTTTTTTGAGCTATATGTACAGTAAAGGAACACCATGATTAGGTAAGTTTGTATTTAGTGAATTTGATAAAATCTAGGGAAAAAATGGAAACCTAATACCCATATCAAAGTGTGTGATAGTTTAACATTAACTTATAATTACTATTTTAAATAATTAACTCTTACAGTCAAAGACATTCTTGGATTCCGAAAGATGACCAACGATGTCCTTCACCACTTCTAGCAGACCTTTTATAATCTCGCCTGAAAAATAGTCACACTATTTTTAGTGCCAATCACTTTTAAAGACACTGAAAAGGTGTTGGATAATACAGTCCAATTTCCATCAGAAGAACCCGCTTTCCTATATTATTAGTGTTATTTTAAAAGTATAGTCTATATAAAAAATACAACTCCAGATCACATGGCCTGACGTGTAAGTATGCTAAAATAACTATAGTAACTTTCCTAGCCTTCAGATATGTTCTTTTAAAATTGGATTGTACTTTAGCATGAGAAAGAAGTATATAAAATGAAAAACTTACTTTGCTCTTTAGATGTTTTCTCTTGAATACCTTCTCTAACAGCTCTTTGTATAGTTATCTCCAGTTCACCTAAGGAATTAAAATTAACATAACCATAAGCACGTCAACAATTTATGATGGTAAATTGTTTAAATCCATGTTCATCTTGAAACGTCATATGCAAATATTGTGTGAGTTAAAAGAGAAAATAAATAGCTTTGTGTAACAGATTAAGTAGGACTTTATGAAAGTTTTATTTGTGAACAGCTCCCAATTAATAATGAGGATGTCATATGTTCAGCACAATGAACTCTCAAGCCGTTATAATCAGTTTTCTAAACATAAGCTGCTACTTCTTTATTCAATTAGTTCCTCATTTGTCCTAACGAGGCCGAGTATGACTCTGTTCCAGACCCAGTGCTTTACATATTAATTTTGAACCCAGGACCTCTGACCACTACACCACAGAGGCAACCTAGTATTTAATTAAAATGGACTCAAAATATCTATGTATGCTTTACATTCATCAGCATATTTAAGAACTTACAAAATTACTGTATATTGTGGCTAATGTTAAAAACAGAGCTTATTCTAATTTGGAAAAATATTTGGTAGACATCAAAATTTATCCAAATTCAAATATATTTAAATAGAGGATAACAGTGGTGCAACTTCAGTTAATTTTTTGGTGGGGCATGATCAATGGAATGCAGGGATGTGAAATGAAAAACACAACAAATATGTGATATGTGAACATTACTTTGTGTGTATTAAAAGATATTCATATGTTAACAGGAAAAAATTAGCCACAGGTTGGCGCCGTTTTCGGAATGTGGACTTTCCTCCATCTCCTTGATCTTACTTCCAATCACAAATTTGCCAATTTTTTCGAGAAGTTGTGCATTATAACAAACAAATAAATTATAATTAACATACTGATTATTTATGCTATAAATTATGACACAACAACAATAGAACTGAAAACTGACCAACTCAGACAATGCACGACACAGACAATTGAAGGTGGAATAAGTCAGAAACTCTCATAGTGGGAATTTGAACAGTAACTTCAGCGCTCGGGGTGATTGTTAAACTAATACTATCGAGTATTGACTGCTGAGTCGATACCACGATGGTACTCGATAGAAGCATTTGACTTCAGGCACTCTGAGGTTGTGCTGCTCAGGAACGTACACTACAGCTATCATGTGCGAACCAGGCAACTTCCACGTGTTAGGCTACTTATAAGGAAGATTCCATAAACTGTTCAAAATGAAAATTATTAATAAAAACCAAGAAACACTTGTATCTTGTAACATATATGTCAACAAATTATTGCACATATGAATAAAATGCAGACATGGATAACTTTTTGGGGGAGGGAAGAGGGAGGAGTGGCGAAATAACACCATGCTCCTCCTTGAATTTGGCGCCACTGGAGACTAAGTGGATATTTAGTTGTTTTTATATGAGTTTTTTTAAAATGCAAAATAAGGATAGGTAAATAAGCAATGTGAATTATTTTTCTGATAAGTTTTATGATACAAACAATTTGAGTAGAGCTGGGCAGATGCCAATTGAATCCTAATGCTTACACATTTATTTCCGCTGATCTTTTGAAATTTGTAGGCTAAAATTCAGGTAGTGATGACATATTAATTTTTAGCTGGGTAGCTGGATAACATTGCTTTTGTACTATTGATTGGCTGACAGGGAAACTATTGTCTTGTCTGGTGGAGGGGTGGAGTGGGGGTGGTTTACTGCTCATGTTTGAGAGAACAATTTATGGTGACTCATACATGAAGCCTTGCAAGTGAGAGATATATATTGCTAGAATAGATTTCAAGGTCAACATCTTACGTGCAACAGGCTAGAGAAATAGTGTGTGTGAAAGAATGAGAGGGTAAATTGAAGAAGTGACAGTACCAAAAAAATTCAACATTGGTTCATGACTACTGGAATGCTCAGATAATTTTTCAACTTAATTACTTATTTTTTTACTATAAAAACTCAACAGTTTTATTAACTGGACTCACAACTTCTTAGTTAGCCTATACATACATTTAAAAAGTAGGGCTTATAAAAGTTTGATATCACATCAAAATCTGGGAAAATGTATTTATCTGATTCAATTTAATAAAAATGACAACCTAGACACAGGAAACAAAACCATGACCTTATGGCTTTGTGCGGCAATGCTCTACAACTAATTCATCCTGGTTCATTAGTATTTATCCGGCCTACAATTTACAAAATATATATTTTTTAGTATTAATAAAACTCGGTGGTGTATTGCGTACCCCGTGAAATCTTCCACATACCCCAAGGAGTATTTAAATCCCAATTTGAGAAACATTGCTTTAAAGTATGGCAAAAAATGTTGAGACTAGAATTAAAATTAGTAAACAAAACTAAGATTGAATTTTTTTTTAAATAGACCAGTCTGTATAGTTAGCCTAGTAGTTGTGAATGCAATGTTATATTTTCTGTAGATTTGTTTCCAATAGGCCTATCTTATAACAAAACCAACATACGCTTTTCTTGAGCTCCCTTGTCCTTGCTTAAATAAGCAGAAAGAATATCTTTCAAAATTAAAGCCCATTTATTGATTCCTGCCAACGATGACATTTCTGAAACACAATAAAATATTTGAAAGATAAGTTTTTATCATGGAATTTAATAATATTCTTTGATGCTAGGCACACATTTTATATTGCTACCAAGTACATGCATTTACTATTCAGTATAGCCAACATATTTTTATAATATAACCTCAATCTCAAAGTTCGAATGAAATTTGCTGTAATAGTCATAAGACCCAATTACCATTAACCCTGGAACTGTCGCGCCTATGTTGCAACCTAATGTGGTCGCGCGGGGTCACCATGACCCTTACTTTTGTTGTGTATTTTAACCCAGTTTTTTTGTGTTTTTTCAAATATTTTATTTAGAAAACAAAATTTTATCCATTTTGAACATTTAACAATTAATTTTTTTAACAAATAGGAATTACAAAATAGATTTGTGTAATTATGAAGAAAAAAAAATCCTAAATGTTCTTCTTTGGTAGGGCTTACTCTTTTATTATAAAACTCCTAATTTTGTTTATTTATTTTTTTCAATATTATTCTAAAACATTTGTTTGAGATGAAAATATATAATTTTAAACTCTTTAACCCTTTACAGAAAAGTTATATGACTTACAAAAACACTCATAGTAAGCGATCAATATAACACAAACCTAATACAAAATGATATAGCTTTTTTAGTTTCAAAACATAAAAATATAACAAACAAATTGTATTTTGTAGCTGTCGCCTTTTCTTATTAACTCAGCAGCTTCAAACACTTTCAAGACATTCTTCACCTGTGAGCTTTCCATGATTCCCACAAATGTATTTTAGGGTTGCAATCATCACGTATATCTTCCTCTGGGTTAATATCACTACCTACATCACTTTTATTACCACAGAAAACATCCATGTCATCAGGCAATTCTTCATTTAGCAAAGAAAGAATCCACTCTTTTTTTTGTTTATTTATTATTAAATATAAGCTATAAAATTAATATTCGAAACAAACACAAATTTTTTTACACTAACACAAATGGTCGAGCGGGGTCAAGGTGACCCAAGAGGCTGTATTATCAACAACCTATAAGAGGTAACTTAGCGGTAACTGCACCTTTAGTTGGTGGAGAGGAAGCTACACGAAGGTAGGTTCCTTCTCAAAATATGTTTGGTGGAGGAGGTAGAATGGGAACTAAATCATGTTGGGTCATGGTGACCCCGCGCGACCATTCCAGGGTTTAAAAAAAACACTTCCGAATTAATATCTTGCCGACCTTGTCACCTGTGAACGCAACATCTAGCACAACTTACCATGCACTCATGATCCAACACCAATGTCATGGAAAATGTTTATTCCTTGTTGAGATCTGGCAAAAGAGTTCATATTTCCAAATTTGTAATATAAATACACAGGATAAGCCAATGATGCATCTCAAAAATTGTTGAATGAATTTTACCAAAAAAAGTGTTAAAAGTTATATTAATTAACAAGTTTTATAACACAACTATTTTATCTAATTTAGGTATTTATAGTTTTCTAAGGATGGAATGAAACCTGCTCCTGATTAGTTCAAGGTTATTATGATAATAGATAAAATGGAGGTAGTAAAGTGCAGAGAGTGTAATTTTTTTGTGTCTAATTATTAGAAATGTAATGTTTTCTTGCATTTATACACACAGCCATATAAGCAAATTTATAATAATAATAATAATAATAATAATAAATAATAATAATAATAATAATAATAATAACAATAATAATAATAATAATAATAAAAAATATACTGTAAAAAAATTCAAAATCATAAAAATTATTAGAAACCTCACCTAATTCATTCAATAACATTCCTCCACGCAACTTCCAGGAAAAGATATGATTGAAAAATCAATAAAATTGATACTTGGCAACACCAAAACCATAATGATATAATCTTATGTATTGGTAAACAAACATCTTTGAAAAAAGTTCCTTATGTTAGTGAAACTACCCTAGAACAGTTCAGCCAGCTTAGATTATAATCCAATGGTGATTTGATGTAATTTTATCAATATGCATTAACAGGGTGTCTACCTGACTATAGTTTTGAAATGCCAGTATATTATAGTACCAGTATTTTTTTTAAGAACTCCAGTATATATGAAAGGTACTCAGAGACAAACAATACCTATTTAAAAATCATAAAATGGTAGAAAGTTAGAGTAGGCCTAGGTCTGTCATAGTTAAACTTTTTTACATCAAGAATCAAGTGTATTACACATATATTCTAGTATATACTAAGGATGGGACCCTAGAACTTACAAGGAATATTCATGGATTCAAGACTCAATTCATAATCATTTTTTTAAATAGGTACTAGGTTTGAGTTATTTTTTAAAGTATTAAAATAATTAAATAGTTTCTTGTGGTTAAAACTAAAATAATGATAGGAAGAACCTAACAACCCAACCCCAGATCATTAATTTACCATTTAATGTAAACAAAATCGGAAGTGAAGGAAAAAATCCTAGTTATTGGGAAAGTTAGAAAGTTAAACACTTATGTTTACAATATTTTCTAAAATTCAAATTTTAATTAGGGGTTTGATGGCAAAATCAAGTATCAGATTTGAAAA
>CABFWB010002784.1:6874-24906 GCA_902151455.1 Timema bartmani
ATATATTTTGGAGGGATGTAAAGAGTTTTGAAAATAACAATGTCATCACGCCATTGCCGTACAGGGATTCAATGAGTTTTGAAACAAAATAAAGGATTGGATTTAAATAGTTTTGAAACAAAACATGTCATGGATTCAGCAAGTTTTGCAGCTACACTCATTTTTCAAAGCTTAAATAGACGGGAAAAGAGCAGGTTTTGAATCTCAAGAATATGATAAATCAATAGAGGTTTTGGAAAAGATAGCAACACCATCGCTAACTCTTTTTTTAATATATAGATTGAACTAGTTTTGCAACTACACGCCTGTCTTTAAACAAATAAAACATGCTTTCTTATCCTTCAAAAGGGAGATTCTTTCCTTTAAAGTCATCTTCTTTGCTAAGAAGCAGTTGTCACTAACATGAGATCTATCAAAAAATATACATGCTACCAAAGGACAACACTCCACAAGAGCAGCTGCTGAAGGTAAGGTATCTTCATTGTAACTTTCAGAATCTTTCTTTTCTACCTTTTGACTTATCAAGATTAGCAGTGATGGTACCTTTAGGTGGAGTTTTGACAGCAAGCTTGATCCTTTCCTACTACTCCTTCTACTTCATTCTTCAGGAACTTCATCTCCTTCTACTTCATTCTCCAGGAACTTCATCAAACTCTTAAGACGTTCTTCAGGCTTCATTTCCTTTCCTCCACCACTCCTTTGCCAAGCGTGTAACATATATGTAGTCAAACATGATTATGTAATAGGGAACAACATTAGAGCATATTTATATGAAGTTAACCTTAGACTCTCCAAAGCACTAAGGTGAGTTTTGATTTTATCATTCAGGGAAGAGACATTATGAACGCTACTGGCATTCATTAGTGATAATAATCCTCTAGTGTAAACCTCTACCGATAAAGAATCTTTACCAAAGCGTGATTTAAGTTTCTGTATGACTTTGGGATAATTTTCTCCAGTGGCCGGGAAACTGTCGACAGTATTGTACCGTGGTTACAAACATCTTCGCCATCTAACCTCCACCACCTACAAAAGAACACACATTTACTCCGTTTGACCGGGAAACCAGCGCCGTGTTTTGATCCTCCACACACATTAACACACATGACTGTCCACCGTTCACGTTAAACAAGAATGAAGACACGGAGTGCTACGTAATCCAGCTCACTTTCCCCGAGTGGCGAGTGATGTGCTGGCGCTAGAACTGGGAGAAAGAGGTGCTCTGTGCTATCATATGTGTTACCCTACCCCCCGAACTGTCGCTCTTTCGACGCTGTGCGCAGGCGTCGAGGAGAGACCAACGCACTAACTTGCCGAAGATGACATCATTGGACTTGTAATACCTCCCTTCCATATTTTCCCCGCAGGGCTAAGTGAATATAAGCATGTACCCAGCATGGAGCAATCACTCTTTGATGCAATTAGGATTTAGGAACTTACATCATGTAAGTGTACATTATGTTGGAAAGTTTTTTTATATGTATATTTTTTATAGGAAAACTGAGGAACGACTAAACTCTTCCTATATTATGTAGGGATTCAATTTGATATTGATTCGGCCAATGTATTTATTAATTTTGTGTTAAATTAACTTTCCTGATGATCAGATTTGTTTAGGTTACGGGCATGTTATGGACTTATGCCTTTTAGTTCTGGTTAGGTTATATTATTCATAAATCCAATTAAGTAATTTATCTTTGTGCGCTATTTTGCACTATAGTTTGTTTGGCCATATTTCTACAGTTATAATGTGTCTAGATAAAACTTATATGGTTTGCTTTCATATTTTCAATTTCTACGTGAGTGGGAAATTCGGTAAATGATTGTAATATGTTCAAATTGTATTATGGACTATGTAAATAAGTTTGAAATATATTAAGCTTCTGATGTGTAGGCTACCCCCACCTCGCGGGTTGTTTGACGAGGATAATGACTTTACTTGTAAATATTGTAACCAGGGGTATGGTTGTGCGCAGAAATTTATTTTTGTTATGTATAAGTTATGAGATGTGAAATGTATAGACTTTCTAACAAGTTTAATTTCAGATATCTATAGGTATCTTTGAATGGCTTAGCCATATTAATTTGACGATAGGGCGTATTCCTGCTTTCACTTCATTTTGATTATTGTTCACAACAATTCAATTAACTTTGTTTACTTTTGGATTGGTTCTGTTAACTTATTAAGAATGTTCCTTAATCTTGAAAAATGCATTTAGTGCTCTGAAACCTTATGATATTATTCTTTTTGCTTAAATACAATGATTCGCTTCCCGATATATTTTGTTGGATTATTTGCTATTGCGCATTGTACGCAACCAACACAATATATATTGTTAACCTTTTGATCATTATCTCTGATAATAAAACGGCCTTCAGGCCATTGTCAATTTCAAGTAATTTGTTATGCATTTACATAAAGAAAACCCTAATTCCCTTAACTTGAATTGTTGAATACTTTAATTTACTGATTGTTAATACTGCTATACCTCAGTTTTAGCTTATGTGGTGCTGACTGACAGTTCACAGCTGACTTCTGACAGTCAACATTTAGGTATATACCTAAATTTTGACTGTCAGAAGTGACAACTGCTAAAGACATGTTTTTTGCAGATCATATGGTTCGGCATAGGGATACATAATTTGGTCTGGTAGTTTTTCAAAGCCGTCAGAAGTCAGCTGTGAGCTGTCAGTCAGCACCACATAAGCTAAAACTGAGATATAGGTTTGGATACTTGGGTTTTATATATTTGGGTGTGGGCTAAATTAAGATCCCTAGTGATATACTTTTCTATTCTTTGTCTTGCAACGCCTTCTCTATTGAGAGAAGGGGTTGACCTGAAACAACTCTGCTAAGAGGGTTGAGTATCACGGGTGAAGTTGCTTGGATAAGATATTCATATTTGTCTGCATTATCTAACTCCTGATCCTCATAAATCTTCTGAAACTGGTTCTAAAAACCCAACCAATCTCGTAAATCTCCACTGAATTTTCTGTATTCAATCTTTGGAATACAATATTTACTTCTTAAATTATGGTTAGTACTTACAGATGACTGAGCCTCATGTTCATGTTATTTTTTTTTTCAAACATCAACAGCATCAGAGACTGCAGCTGCTAAAACATGTAACTTACGTTTGTAGTCATCCACTACCTCTACCTCATTGATCAGGTCTTCTTATGTTGCCTCTGTCTCTATGAGGTGTTGGAAGATCTCCTGATACAAACTGTGTATGATGTTGGTCTTTTCTTCCAGCAACGTGCGATTTCCTTGGATCACGATTATATCCATTTCTCTCATCTCCAGCAATGCTTTTAGTGAAGTTGTTGCTTTTCATAGCTAGAGAAAGTAGTTGCGTTGAAATGCTATAATATACCATAACACTGAAGTCATGTTGTGTTCAAGTGTATGTGAAGACATCTTAAGAGGCACGTAAAATCTAATAGTCATATTTATCGTTTAAAAATTATGTAATTCTGTACATTATTTAGGATGCAATTTATTTTAGATTACAGAATATGTATAACTAGCGCTATACACCATTAGCTTTGGAGGTACAAAGTTAAATAATGATATCTAATGGTTGGCGAACAAAAAAATAGTACTGCTCAGCCAACATTTACATGTATTTTATTTCTCCCCTTGAAAAGTTGAACCATTAGGGCGTTGCTATTTTTAAGAGACACTTTATGATTTGTCTATTCATATTTGAGTTAACTAAGCAATTCTATTTTTATCATGTAAATTAATAATTTCTATCTATCTATATATGAACTAATCAAAAGCCTTTGTTAGGTCACAAAATACTTTGACTTTAATTTTTATCCAAGGTCCACTTAGTTTTCTGTGTACGGGGACCATATAAACAAGTTTTATAAACCCTATTTGTGGGATACTTATATGGGACAGATAAATATTTTTTTAAATCTGAAAACCCAGACTCACAAATATCATTATATAATAACATTATTAGAGATTTTCTCACCTTAAGTTAATATCATTTAGATTGTATCTCATTCATGTATCAATCATGCCCAAGTTCTTATTTCATATGTTGATAGCAGGGGCATTGGTGGCCTTGAGAAAGCAGCTTTAGATGTGGGTAAGAGAATGTTCGAAGGAAGGCTTGTTTTTTATTTTGGTTTTGAATTCTTTATTTAAATAATCTGAGTAGTATAAATTGTATTTAATTATAATGTTGAATACATAAAATTAACCCTAGTTGAATAACAATGACACAGAGAATAAGATATTTTAAAAACACTTGAATAACATGAGAAGCAAGACCTGTTAGAGCATTCCTACTGGGAGCACAACAGATGTAAAACTGACGCTGCACATGCTCCAATATTGACCAAGAGCACTCGATATTGTTGGGTATTTTATCATCCAATTCTTTCATTGGCCAAAATACTTTACGACAGCGTAAGGCATTTCAAACTTTGATTTTTTTTTACACACACACACAACTTTACCCTATTTTTGTCCATTTTATCCCTCATGTCATTTGAATGATTTAGAAGCAAGCTTTGAGTTGGCTTCTAGTAGGTTATTGTGGTGGGGAAAGACCCACAATCACGCTTGACAAATATGAAGCTCAAGATGCTGCCAAAATTATAAAATATATCCCCGCCTCGGTGGTGTAGTTAGCTAACATGCTAGTCTTCTTGAGCTCGACTGCCGAGGACATTGAGGTTCGAATCTCGGTCGGGTGAACTGGAGGTGGTTTTTCCTAAATGGTTTTCCACTCTCCCTCCACGCAAATGTGGGTTCACTTCCTCTATATTCAACCTCCCCAATTCCTAACCCACTAGCGTAATTAGTACTTAAGCATATAACCCAAACAGGTAGTAAGACTCTGTGCTAAATAGTAATAATATCAAATATATTACGTGTCCGATTAAAAATATATTTGTAAAATAAAATAAGATTATATTTTGCTTAAAGTAATCAATCAGTGCTTTAAATGCTTAAATGGCCCTACTGCACCTGGTTGAGTGTTAACTTGATCAACTTTCTGGTGTTATAAATAGCTATCTGCTTCTGTGGCCGCACGATCTCACGCTCTATTCTTGCAGTAGACTGGGCTGGAGATCGAGGTTTGAATCTCAGCCGGGTGTAGTTTTTACTAAATGGTTTCCCACTCTATATAACCTTCCTAAGCCATAAAAGTATAAGTGTAATTAGTACATAGGCATATATCCTGAACAAGTTGAAAGATGTGGTGATAAAACAAAGCATAGTTAGCTAATTTCATGCCTGTGGATGTTGCTATAGCGTAAGACTGGAATTTGTGTGTGTACGAAGAATGACACTGGGATGAAAGATACTCGGGTGGAAGATGAGTTAGGAATCTTAAAGACTAAAGCACAATGGTGGAATGAATGTCATTCTTATGATAAGCGTCCACTGGCCCACATCAGACTTTATCAGATTCATATAGTTTACTACGTCCACTGCATTCAGATTTCTGAAGGAGGCAATTTCCAACACCTATCCTTCAGTTCTATAATGTCGCCTTGTGTGTGTCCTAATATCTATGATGACATCACTGGCAAGGGTGGTCGTTAGGATATAGACTACTAAAGACAAATACTCTAGCTGCACCCCACAAAGCTATCATTAATCTAACAGCTAATCTAATTTAACTTAACAGTATTATTTTTATGATCATAAATGTTTTTTATTTAATTTAAGTATCTTTTGCTATGTTTTTATGATTGCCACAATCATTTTGACAAAAATAAGTTTTAGATTTAATTCGTGAGCATATTTAAATAATGCGTACAACCCGAACGGGTAGTAAGACGTGGTGCTAATATTAATAATATTTAAATAAACTTTAAAATGTACCCCAGACAAAAGACCTCTACTATGTAACTAGTGATGTAAGGGGGAAATAATGATTCACTCACATTCACAAACTCATGGAGGAATAAACTTAAAACTGTATACAGGTTGCAAACAACCGAACTGGATACTGTATTCCTATCGGTCATAAACGATGAATTTCACTAACGACTGAGCTACAAGAAGTAGTAAGTGAACTATTGAACTATGTAAAAGAACTGCTCATTTGAGTGAACTAGAGTTGATATTTAATCTATATATCCACCAATATAGCTTTTGTCTTATTCCTAAAATATGTTATTATGTACTTAGTTTTGATCTAGGTTTTTGGTTTGAAAAATATTTTAAAATAATAATTGTTTTATTGTGCTTAGGAAATTGACAGCATTATTTTGCACCCCAAAGCGTTTAAATAGCAAGATCCATAACTCTAACCTGACTGCCACATAAAAATGTGTGATTTTTCCTACTTGATTCAGTATGGGAAATTGAACTTTAAAACATGATGTCAACTACTACTAATGTCTTGTCTACATAGTCATACCCGCTTGTCGGGAGTCGGAGTAGCAACGTGTCGGTTGTTGTATCGTATTATAGTTCCTTACTACAAAATGGACTGTCCACAGTGAAATTCCGTAACACATAATTTCAACCAATAGGAATTAAGAAAATATAAACAATCAAAAAATAATACATATATCAGACTGTTACAGTTTATACCATATTGGTAGTACAGTTTTCAAAATAATGATTTCTTTGGTCGTAAAAGGGGGATAAATCCAGACGGATTAAAGAAGTAGGGCCTATATCGTCGAAATCCATTACTAGTGTTCAATGAGCCAAATCAACTAAAAACGAGGCAAAGAGCATGTACACACCAGCATGGACTAAAACTATATATTCAAAGTCATAATATTAATATTTTCAAATAATTATAATACGCATATATTCTTTAAACAACCATTATTTCATTAAAAAATGGAGTATGCATTAATATACAGTTCCATGAACTAGGCTATTATGCTAGATAAAATAAGTATCCATTTTAACTGATTTTATTATTCCAACCATATTTGTTTTCGATTGGCTAAACACAAGGTGTCACAATGCAAGAGATGAATTATGTTCATCTCCTTCCAACAGTTCCGACTTACTCTTGGGATTGCGACATTCAATGTGGACGGTCAATATTACGACTAACTCCTGACAAGCGTGTGCGACTCGGTGTAGACTAGCCATAAATAACTGTCACAGTAGCTCCTACAATAAATGATGTCCCTTGTTAAATAAATATGATACAATTGTAAAAAAGTGAATCACAAACAAAAGTAAAAACTCTTAAAACATATTTAAAACTTAAAACACTCCAATATTTCAACACCATATTACATCTTCTCCTGAAAGTATAAATTATAATAACTTGGAACATTTACATGTAATTATGTTGTGGTTACAACTATAATACAGAATATTGCGGTAACATAGCTGCGAATTGTAGCCATTATGTAAAATAATTGATTAAATTGCAAAGCTATTGTTTGTTAACTACGGTTATAGCCGTATCTAGATATCATGTTCTGTAAATTGAAAAATGTCCCCTGAACACTGGAATAAAACCTGGGACATTTGACTCAGTCCGTCAATGCTCTACCACTGAGCTATTCAGAAATCGTCCCGTGCCCAGGGCCATTCTTCACTCATATTTTAAGGCAGACTCTATGATGGAAATGCAGAAATTGTCAGGTACAGTTGTATGATCAACTAAGATCACGAGCTATCAGATAATGCAGCCATCTTAGACTCGGGGCTTTATGCTGCCATTTGTACAGTTATACCTGTACGAGTTCACATATCATGAAAATAGTTTATGCAAAAGGATTTACTTTCTAATCAAAAAGGGGAGGAATAAACAATATAATTTCAAAATATTGTTGGGTTTGTAAATGTGTGTTAATATTTTTACTTTTATTTGTGCTCCATTTTTTCAGCACTATCATATTATTTTAGATAATGATATATACTATAACATGCTTAATGCATTTTATTGCTTACACAATATAAAAATGACCAAGAGCTTCCATTAAGTTTTTTTTCCTGGCTGTTTTGGAAATGTTTAGTGGCAATAAAAATATATACCATTTAAAAATGGTCTGTGTGTATATAAATTAACTACTTACTTTATTTGAATTTTGGAACAATCCACAGTAGTTTTTAAATTCTAACTAAAACAATACAAAGATTTGATTAAAACCATCAATTTGAAATGTTTCTACATGTGTAATTTATTGTACTTGTACATAAGCTAACCATAAAATATTACTTATGATTAGAGACTTGCAAAAGGTGAGGTTATTTTTAGGGGAAAAGTGCTTTTATTTTTCTCATAAAGTGATATTATTTATGTAAATACGAGTAGAATTAGTAATAATAATAAATTAGGATAAAACTGTCCAGGCCTATATTTTTCGTTCGTAGTGTGTATTTAACGATTTACTGATACATTCAGAGAAAAATTTAATATAAATAGGCCCAAAACATTTTAAACTTAGTTATGACAAATTCAATATCGCACTATGATTACCTTCGAGTTTTACAAATAGCAATATCGAAATAATTATCAATTTATGTTTATACCACACAATAATAACACCGTTCCCTTTCTAAGATAACAACAAAACATGTTGTCATAGAAGACTAAACTACTATCAAATAAGGAGAAGGGAAGAAAAACAAAGAAAATATAATTTTGCCAAACATGACCACCTGTGGCAAGGTCCGTATATATCAATGTTCTTGCTTGGACTTGGAATAAAATCCTTTATTTAAAGTCTGAAAACAAAAAATCAATCTACTGAAATTGAAATTTAAGTGTTGTAATGTGTAAAAGTAGACATCATGATTATTAATATTAACCTCGAAAAAATAAAAAAGCCTAAGTCTATGTAAATACTCATAGATCCTGTCAACCGTTTTATACCTTTAAAATCAGCAAAAATGGAAACAACCGTAGACCTATGAACGGCAGCCCTGGTATAGTGATATCGCCAGTGTTACCACGTTGAAAATTATATTGCATGACAAGGTATTTTCCTAGTTACAAAAATTTGTGTTATCACAAATGCGAATTTTGCATGTCCTTACCTATGTTACATTAAAATTACTTACAAGTTTTGCTAGTAGCAGTCATGAGAGTTGGTCCTTCACTTGCATTAAACAATTCTGAATTAAGTATGAAGAAAAGAAAAATGCTCATGTCAACACTATATAATATTATAAAAGATTCAAATTAAGAGATTTCACAGGCACAACATATACATCATACTGACACAAAAATAATTGTACATAACTAAAAATTAATGTTTACATTTTTATTATCTTACATTTTTATTTTGACACTTAAGTTAATTATCTATCAGTTTAATTAACAAATAACTTAAGTAAAAGCCAGTATTTTTAAAACTACTGGCTGAATGAATTAAAATTCTACAATTTCCATTTAGGTAAAAAATAATTTCTTGGGCTGCAATGTTTACGCCTGAAGCACAGGTCTCTCGTGCTTTCCTTCTAAATTCATGTTTGTTGTAGAGTATCCTGTGCCACCCTGTGAAAGACAAATTACATATGTTCATTGTAAAAGCGAATACTTAGGCCTTTCGCCCAGAGAGCCACTCAACTGTGATGGTACTGGTTAGAGATTTAATTCACAAACTGGTCAGTAACCAGTTGTTATTATTGTTTCACACACTGTGGTGCTATGCAAAAGTGGCGGAATTTCAATCAGTGTCATACTATCTAGTTACAAGCACCTTCTTCGGGCTTCTGGAATATTTAATAATACAAAGTCTAGTGACTGGAGTGCCATAAGTATTTAGTTCTCTATTATTATTACAGATAAAAGAAACATAACCAAGGAAGATTTTGTATTCATCCATACAATGTAAAGAATATAAATGGAATAATAATAATAATTTATTTGTCACAGCAAAGGGACTGCAACAAAGTGATGTAAAATGTATAGGATTGTACAGAATGTTGATAGAAAGATACTTGAATAGTACATTAAATGTTCAATAACTGTTCATTCATGATGAGTGAGTTTGTAATTGAGGTATCCCAGCAACTGGCATGTTGAGGTTCCAGTGACTAATCACGGACGCGTGGCAAACCAGTTAGCACACAAAAGCCCAGTGAGTGAACCTCCATTTAAATACATTAGTGGTGATGCTCAAGCTACTATTTGCTAATTTAGGCTTTACTCGCGTATTTTTTCGAGTCTTATCTGAGTATCTCTGTGGTCGAAAAGTTTATAATGTAAGAATGTTTTTGTTTTTAGCTCCCCCAAGTGTACCTATAAATACATTCCTCAAAAAACACAGAAACACTGATAAAATAAAAAAGATTAAAGAGTTAGCCCCAAAGACATAAGTAATTATATTAAATAACATTTTTCTGATTCAAAAAATTAATGTTAAAGTACGAATAGCCTATTAATTGTATGATGGTTGAAAACCCTTAAGAGCAACGGCAACTAGTACAGTGAGGTTTTGAGCGGAGCTGTTAATAATATAAATACATTTATAAATCTTTTGTGAATAATAATAATAAATAATAATAATTAATAATAATAATTAATAATAATAATTAATAATAAATAATAATTAATAAATAATAATAATAAAGTAACCACACAATTACAAGAAAACTCTATTATTTTGGATATGTGTAATGAACTCTCGAGTTGTTGATAGGAATTGTAACTTTGACAGCTGTTATTGATGTGTTGTTTGAATGAAAGAGAGACTGTGAATCTGTTAGCATGGAATTTAGAGATATACTAGTCATTGTTTCTCAAGGTGGAGATGTGGATGAAGTATGGAGTTAACTTTCTTTTGACAAGGGTCATGTGCGTACCAAATTTAACATTTGTATATAGTGTGTGATGTTAGCTCATTTCTATTTTGCAGTTTTTTTTAGGCTTAAGCTGGATTTTATCTACAAATATTCAAACATTTGGGACCTATATAAAAAATAGGGAGCGGATTCTTAGGCAACAAAAATGTTTAAAATAGGCAAGGAAATAACTAAAATGTATTTATGATTATTTTAAAGGTAGTGAATTAAATTTAAGGGTACTACCTAATGTATTTTCATTTAAAAGCTTTTAGAATTAATTTGTAAGTATTTTAATCAATTAAATTAACTTAAATGCAAGTATGATTACTTTAAAGGTAGTGACTTAAATTTAGTAGTACTATCTAATGTATTTACATTTAAAAACCTCATCATTATTTTAAATTATTACATAACAAAAAAATTAATTTTAATATAAAATTAAATTAATAAAAAATATATATAATAATTTATAGCATCTTTAACTATATTGACTAATTTCAAGCCTATAAAATATTAAAACCTATAATAATTATAATTAAATATAAAAGCTAAACCCTCTATATGTTATTAATCAAAACTAAAAAATTATAAAATAAAATAATTAAAATTAATTTACTGAATTAAATCCACTTCTTAAAAAACTAGTTATATTTAAACATTTAATGGTTGGATTATATGCACAAATTATAAGTACTAATTATGTTAATGTGTGAGAGATAAGGAAGGTTAAATTTAGAGAAAGTGTAGCCACATTTATGTGGAGGTAGAGTGGAAAACCATTTGGGCTGGGGGAGGGGGGGACCTCAGTACAGCCAACCAGTATTCGAAGCCCGGTCTATTGCGTGAGCTATGCCTTAGACCATGCATGTCAAACTTGTGGCCCGATTTATGATTATGTGAGGCCTACAGAGCCTCAACAATTAATTCAGCCCTACTCTTCTTTTCATAAACGTGACTGTACGGTGTCAGTGAGTATAAAGAGATAGAGATATCTGGTCAGCAAGCAATGGAGTGATAGAGTCTTGTTCCCCTTCTGAGAAACCTCATAGATAGAATTTGCGGCAATATCACTGCAGAAAACGAGCTGACACACACAAAAAATAGTTTTCTTTAGCAGTTTCCTATTTCAGAGTTAAGAGATGACAAAAATATTAAAATCAGTCTTGTTTGTCTGTCGTAGCATCTGGTTGTGTGATTTCTTCTAAGTGTATCTGGTGAAATATAAATAAGTGCTAACATAAACCTAGTTTGAACATATTCAAATTGAAATATATATTATTAGATTTTGTAAAGGGTGACATGTTAATAACGCTTCAAATATTGTGCCCCTCAAAATGTATTTTTCAAAACCTTTAAAATTCAAAATCGAAGAGGAAGGTCATGTGTTTCAGAAAATATGGCAGCGGGAATATTTTGTTTACCAAATCTTAAATCTTCAAGGATAAAATAAACTTATATTATAACATCCATGTATGATAGTTTGAAAGCTTTTCAAACAAAATTTTGGCTGTGGCAATATCAACTTTAAAGCAGTAATCTGGTGCATTTTAAAACATATGAATCCATATTCAAGCAAAATGAATCACGACTATCTATTAATGACTATTCACAAAAAATTGATGACTTGATTTGTGAATTCAAGAAAAGATTCCAGGATTTGAAAAACTATGAGCTTAAATTTGCGATGTTCAAAGGACAATTTACCTTTGGTGTGGAAAAGGCAGATGAAGATTTTCAAATGGAATTAATTGAAATACAGTGCAGTGCGATGACTCAATACTCAAAAGAAAATTTTGTGAGGTTGGTGTACCAAATTTTTATTCTTTCCTTTCTAGGGATTGATTTCCAAATATGTTGAATTTGCAGTGCAAATATGTGTAATGTTTGAACAGTTGTTTTCACTTGTAAAAAGGAACAAAACACTCCAGAGATCACGACTTACGGAAACTCATTCGTCATCAACTATGAAAGTGACTTAAGCACAAAATTTAAAGCCCAATATTAACACCATTGCTGCAAATAAAAGATTTCAAATTTCTGGGAAAAAGTAAAGGATGAGTCCTAATATTTTATGTTAATAAAAATAAAAAAAATAATCATGGAAATAAGGCACTAAAATGAGTTTTCTTTACTTATAATTGTGACTTTTTTTTAATGTGGCCCTCTCAGTATTTTTAGTGTTCAATGTGGCCCTTATGATCAAACAAAATTGACACGCCTGCCTTAGACCGTGCGACCACTGAATGAGGCTTACAGGCAATTCACATTGCTATTAATCACTGGATACTTTTATAGATTTTCGATGGTGTAGTTGGATCTACTATCAGATATAATGTCTTTATACTTTGAAAAGCTTTGTTATACTTCACACAATGTCAAGGGACCAAATTTAAAATTTACCATTTCCGAAGAAGTTAAATTTCTATCCTGCAATGGCATGCTGTTTCAGAAGAAAATGTAAACCATAGGAAAAGAGAGTGCAAATAGACAAAATCCGCTTCCTAATAATAAATACGAGAATGAGAGATAAGAGTTTAAAACCATCCTTACCCTTTGCAATGTAATTATATCTCTCTCTGTCAGCTTAGCTCCAGTCAAAGGATGGAGCCAATCTTTTTTAATTATCTTTTCTACACACTCCATTGTCACCACATCACCACTGAAAAACAAAGAGAAGAATAAATTAAAAGTGGTAGTGTTGCATTAATGAATGGCATAACGTTAACCAATTTTATCTACAAATATGTAAATAATGGCTACAAAATATGAAATGTATTGTTTAAATCTTTGTCTAGTTATTATTATTAGTTTTACCAAGAAGGTTGTGTTACAGGTTTCACACTTTCTAGCAATGAGTTCTAATATGTTAAACCTAGGTAGAGTAATTTAGAAGTAACGGTCAATTTTCTTTCTTTTTTCCAGTGACAGCCATGCCAAACTATTTTCATTGTAAAAGTCATAATGTGTTTGTTCCCTTTTATACATTTGTTCCTAAACCTCTTTTTTTATATCTTCTTCCAAATATTACAAAAAATAACATGAAATAATTAAGCTCTTATTCAGCTTTGGTCTAGTGGTCAGGGTTCCTGGTCAGGCTCCTTGAACACGGCGCGGCACCGTGTAGGCCACGGCAGGTTGCCGTGATACAGCGTGGTAACAGCACTGCAAGATTTCAAGTCACGAAATGGCATCAGTTAACTCCAGACATTCAGTAAGATAGATTGCAGAAAACAATTACTTTGTCTTTATTATATTTATGAAGAAAAAACCGACCATTTAGAATTTGGTGAGTTCATCCTTTGAATGTAGGGTGGGACAGAGAGGGAGCATTTGTGACATTGTTCACAGAATTACGAGAGAAAGGTTCAATATTCTTCAATTATTTTTGGCTGTCCTAATCATAGTTTGATGTACTATTATAACGTCTTAGTAGCAGCTTGGTTCGGCGTAGCTCAAAAATGAGGGATGCAATTTCACCGGACTTGCAGTTTGTTGCTTGACACAGGAATGAAAAGTGATGATGATGCCAGATGAATGCAAGGGAAAATCCAGTGCCGTGTGAAGAGCACCATATACTCGCAAGCCCTACTGTGACCAGACATGACCACGGCACCGGACTAGTACAGTGAGCAGCCGTGTACGAGGAATAACAGTGATCGTGGCGTGTGTAAAGCTCCATTCCACCTAATGGTCGACTGAACTCATGGGACCGTGCCGGCTCCAGCCACGGAAAAAAACTGTGCTGTGTGCAAGGAACATTACAGATCCCGGGTTAAATCCCAGGCACTTCCATATTTTCTGTGAAGCAGTGGGTCTGGAATGGGATCAAACTCGTGAGAACAAATGAAGAGCTACTTGACTAAATAAATAGCAGCTCCAGTTCAGAAAACTGAGATTAACAGCCGGAGGGTTTGTTGTGCTGACTAAATAACACCCTCTATCTACAAATGTTGGAGCTGTCATCGCTAACGACGGCGACCGCTTGGTTGGCATAGTTCGATTGCGGGCTTACGCCATGGATTTTTTTTTATGGAAACAAATGTTCATTATTCAAACTCATTATGTCTTCCTTTCCAAGTCTCTATAATGTGTAGGTTTAATTGGTTCTGTTATCCATCTATCCATGTGACAATTGTTTGATATAGTGGGGAATTTTAATGTACGAACAGAGAAAAAGGACTACAAGCTTGAATAAAAAAAGTGTATATATGTCTATATTTCCAAGTTTTAAGAGATAAATTTATGTTTGTATCTTCAGTGTATTTTTGTTGAGTCCAAACTGTAGTCGAGTCTCATTAACTTCCTGTGATTCAAATTTAGTGCTAATTATGACTAGTGATTAACTCCCTAAGAGTGCATTTTACCCATCAATAGCAGGTAACTTAAATACATCAATTCAAACCAGGCATCACATCTACTCATTATTTGAGAGCAGAATAATATATTTTGCAATATTGTACTTTAAGAAATTATACTCAAAACAAAATATTTCAAAATTATCCATTTTCTCAGTGATCTCAATTTCAATTTTCACAAACTAAGAATGTAGAAAATACTGGTTTGATGCAATATCTGGTTTGAATTTAATTGCATATTCAAGTTACACCTAACAGATCATATGTAAACTAGATTATTAAAAAATATGTTTGAGTCTAACAACAGTAAGATTAGACCTTGAATAAAAATTACTCAAGAATCAAAGTAAAAAAAATAAGTTAAGGAAAATGTTTTTATATTAACTTGGTTAGTGTGTGTGAGTGTGTAGAATATATCTAAAATGAGTAATACTAATAACATACCTAGTCTTTAAAATGGCGCACGGCACAGCGTTGCTGAGAATATCATGTGTGATAGGACACATGTACCTGTTCTCTTTGGCGATAAGAGATCTCTTGTCATGGGGGTCATTCACCAAGGTGAACTTAACATCAATCAGGTCCTTCACTTTGAGGGGTTTGCCACTCATAGGGCAGTAGATCATTTTATCCTGAAACATTTGTGGTGGACTTTTTATATTGCTTCTTCAATATGGGTTTGACATACTAATTAATCACTTAGTAAAATATATTACCTGCATTAATGAGAATGCAA
Organism: Timema bartmani; assembly: GCA_902151455.1. Taxonomy (NCBI): domain Eukaryota; kingdom Metazoa; phylum Arthropoda; class Insecta; order Phasmatodea; family Timematidae; genus Timema; species Timema bartmani. The sequence continues at coordinate 22,710 of CABFWB010002784.1, forward strand.
GACCAAATGTTACTCTCGACTAGTGTGATTTACCATTGATTGAAAGGTTAGGAGTGGCAATTGTGGGTACTTTTCCTCTAAGCTCTACCTTCTTAACCCCTACCTCATTAGATTAATTAAAAGTGGTCCAGACAAATACTCAGACAAACACGTTATTTACAGGACTTTGTTCAATAACTGACAAACCAAAACACATAGACTGGATTATATCAGTGAGTAATACAAAATATAATCACTATTTAGGAAACTACATGAAACAATAGATAATATTTGTGCATGATTCTTATTTTATAAATTTCAAAAGAGTCTGAACATTTCTAGGGTCTAGTGTACGTATGAGAGACAAGGGAATAAAAACTGATAAATTGGAATACAAACAGATCTAGAAGATCTATTTTCTACCTTAATAAAGAAACTTACAGGTTTTTTCAGTTTCTTTTCCTTGGCTTCAGGAGTCTTAGAAGGAATCCAAAAACTGGGTAGATGTTTATCACCGCCATTTATCATGTTTGAAACTGAGGGTTTATCATCTTTAGATACTTCTGAAAAATAATTAGAATTAAATGAGTTTGTTACTGTCCATTTTTATGAAATTACTACATTATTTGCACTGTTTAGGAAGTAACTTTTGAACTTAATAAAGTGTATCTCGACTATAATAATTACCAGTTCCTCTGTTCAGCTGAAAAAATCTCTAAACCCAGAAGACCTAGGAAGTTGAAATTTTACAGGCAGGTAGCCTCTAGCATATAAGGATTCAGGAATACTTGGTGACAGAAAATTCCAATGGGGGGGGCCTCCCAAAAAAACAAAAGTCGAAAAAATCTCTAAGATCAGAAGACTGAGGTAGCCCCTAGGCACAAAAAATGTCGTTTGTAATGAAATCTTCAATTGAGGAACAGTTTCACACTTTCACTATGGTAAATATTTGATCTAGTGTAGAGTCTTTAATTGAAAGGCACCTCCCAGATTTTGAAGATCTCATTCACAATCATTGGCCATCAAATGCCAATCGGACACAGTACATGACCAGAAATGAAGCAGATCAGTTTTAAATGAGTATTATGCTAGCAGTTACATAAATGCATGATATTTGTTTGTATCCGTTATTTCCCAAATAATAAAATGAATAACCATGATTAAGAGGGTGGAGGCAAAAGCATATTAACCCTCATTTTATGAATAAATATGGCAGTGATTACCGATAACATATCTATTGAATTACAAGTTGTTTATATGGTCAGTCGAGGCCTTGAGGATGGCTATTATCGACGAATAATTTATTTATTTGTTTGTAGCTGGATTTACAGATTTAATAAAAGTTTAAATAGTGAATACAACCCATCTAAATCTATGAGGCCTATCATGTTTTCCCCTCCACTCCTTCAATTATAAACGGGGAGCCTGGAAAACTACCCCTTGACTGCGCTAGACAGTTTGATGTTTCAGATAACATCAACCATATGTGGCTCTTTAAAACAAGAAATGCCTTCATTTCCTTATTTTACCTGGACTAGTCCTTCACCCCACATTAAGGAAGTCACATTCCGACGAGAGAAAACAAAACAAAGTAAAAAGTTTTGTTAATATTAATCAAATATATTTAACTAAACCTTTATATTAATATTTCAATACTAAGGCACTATCGGAACCATGTTCAGTGTCAGGATTTTACTGATAACACCTACAATCAAGAATGGCTAAGATGGACAATAATTCTAATGTATGTGATAAAAGATCTATTAAAATGAAATGTATGCATAAAGGATTTACAAAACAGCCATGTCCCAAAAGAAGTCAAAACCCTTGCCTGCTCCTTGTGGCTAGAACCTTTTCAAAGGTTTAGATTGTTAAATTCGTAAAAATGATACCTAAACTGGCAATGAGCTTGGCTACAGAGATTTTGTAGTGCATTGTTATTTAAATGTCAGTGTTGTGTGTACACTAATTAATATCCATGTGTGTAGGGGAGATGAAGGTATGGAGTGGAAAATTCTTAGTGAGACATGTACCACCACAACCTTTGCTGTCCTCTTGGTGAGACATGTACCACCACAACCTCAGCTGTCTCTTGTTTAGGAGATAGCTGTCCTCTTAGTGAGACATGTACCACCACAACCTCTGCTGTCCTCTTGGTGAGACATGTACAACCACAACCTCAGCTGTCCTCTTGGTGAGACATGTACCACCACAACTT
>CABFWB010002784.1:27489-76453 GCA_902151455.1 Timema bartmani
TAGGGCTGAGAAGGACATTGATATGGCAAGCTTAGGGCTGAGAAGGACATTGATATGGCAAGCTTAGGGCTGAGAAGGACATTGATATGGCAAGCTTAGAGCTGAGAAGGACATTTTGTCAGTAATGTCTAAATGTTTAGGAACAGACAGTTAATTTGTTTCCTTTACCTGTGTGGAGTCAACAAGATGATGGAACAGAGTCGCCGGTCTAACCGACAGGAGGGAGAGCCAAGAAGCTTCAAGTACTTTCTTCACAGTTTGAATCTGTCATGTTCTCATTGTTGTAAATTCCAACAAGCTTAAGAAGGGTAGGGATGTAATGACCGGTTAAGTAGCGGTCCAACCGAGGTTTGAGCCGAACAAACCGAGGCACCTCTTGTTAAAAATTCAGAGAACTTTGGCACAATTTGTAGATGCTCATGTGGAAAGACTTTCATTACAAAGTTGTAATAATAATATTTTGCAAGTGTAATAGGAGTCAAGTTTATATTCAAATTATAATTTAGTTAATCAGGCGTAATTTGTTAAGTATATCATTCTTAATTTATGAAATCAATGGGGCAAGGAATAATTTAAAATGTATTAAATATAAATGAGCCCACAACACAATAAAAGTTAAATCAATTATTTACGCTATACTCTCACTATATTGATGGCCGAAGATAAGATATAGAAAATGATCGTGAAAGGGCCAAGACCTAAGGTTTATATAAAGGGTTCTTGGGAGTCACATTCTGTGGTCCGGGCCCAAGAGTGCCGGACTATAGAGTTTCAAGTGCAATCCACTCATGTACACAGGCCTCAGTAGGCCTAGAGTGGTGGACAGTGCAATGCATTGCTTTGATTCGAGAGCCATGATGAGTATGCTCCAATCCGCCAGTCACCCAGCAATATATTGCATCTAATTGCAGGTCAACGCACTTTTCTCATGTCAATTCTCCATAACTCTTTACATCAACAGGTACAGAGACACTGCACTCTCTTTACAATGTCTGTGTGCAAATGCAATGCCTTAGGACTACACAATGTGCCATTTTAGTTAGTTTTAATGAACATTTGGTTACCAAAATATAAACGACTAGATAAAAAAAAGAATAAAGCGATAACTTTGTTTAAACACCCGCTAAGCATAAGACACATACATCAAGGTCAGCACCTGTTTCCCAGCGAGCAGCACAATCTCTGCAATCACGGCTTGTTTGCATCCTGGTGCCAGTTAGGAAGCCCCTTGGCCTACCTCGAGATACTTTAGCTCCATGCACATAAATACATCTGCACTTCATCGAGCCAATACCCCATACTATCTTGTCCATTTCAACAAAGTTAACAGCATTTGCTGCTAACAACTAACTAAAGGTTTGGGCAGGTTTTCACCCAAGACAAGAATGGAATGGTCCAACGGTAAGTCAGTGCAAATGGCTATTACTCCGATAGTTTATGGGGCACCCAACGGTGCTTGTCCACATCAGAAGACTAGGGACCCACAAAATACCAAATAGTGTTTGGGAAGATACGGTAGACCTACCCGAAAAATATACTTGAGTATAACTTTTCTAATTCAAACAACAAACTCTAAATATCCTAAATTTGAACTAAACATTTTTAATAGTATCTAGACTGCTGATACATATTAAACCAATAACCTCACTATATGCTACATATAAAAACACATTATATATGATATGTTATAAAGAGCACACATACCCAATATACATGTACATGAAAAAATAAGAAAAACTTCCAACATAAAATATAATAACTTGGAAAGATTAACATATGTAAGTTGCAGACTTAAATCAGTCCATTGGGCCTTATGTGATTACATTGTTACACAAAATCAATAAAAACTGACACTTCCCTATTCCAGGAAACTCACTCAGCACCGGAGCAGAACTCCACGCTTTCTCTTTTACTATGAATCAACAACTAACTTTATGTAACATTCATACCAAGTAAAGATTGTTACGTTAGGTTTGAAATAAACTGTACACACTTGATAAAATTAACAATGTATAGGCTTCCAAATATTTACTTCAAAATTTGGATTAAATGTTATTTTTTACCATTGATTTGAGTAGAAATTACATAGGGAATCGTTGTGTTTGAATTATCCAATGTCGAATTAGGCTAGCCAGATTCTATTGTATAGAGCATATTAATAGAAAAACTGTTTAAAATATAAATATTTTAACCAAACTATAATGAATAAAAAGGAATATACAATTATTAAAATTTATTTATAGGGTTTGATTGTGGCAAATAAATAGCTTTAAATAAAAATAAAATGTGTAGTCTTTGATACATGGATAGAAAGTGTGAACCTACCTGGTTTAAACGCTTTTACAGGAGAACTGACAATATTCTTTTCTGTTTTAAGAAAGTTTTGAAGTTTTGAACGTTTTTCTGCCTCAGCTAACTCGGAAAGTTCATTCTGAAAATAAACGTGAATCTACTGATAAGCAATTTATTAAAAATCGTTGTATTACTAAACTAACACTATTCCTATTGGATACATAAAAATATACACAATTATACAATTTATGTTATTACTTACTGTGCAGTGTATCTTACTGCCCATCTAAACTATTCTACATTAATGGGATGAGGAAGGTAGAATTTAGAGGAAATGTACCCTCATTTATGTGAAAGAGTAATAAATCAATTAGGTAAAGACATATTAGTACACTCAGCCACCAGCAAACCTGATAAGATGACAACTACAACTTTGTCAGTTTGGTACGCCTGTGTAGTGTATAAAGGAGCATTAGTGTTATAAATTTTGAAAATGTTAACTCAAAATATACACACTTCAGTGGTTGCATGATTTAAGGTACCACTCTTGCAATTAACTTGATTGCTGAAGCTGGAGAGAGAGATAGGAGTTCAAATCCTGGTCGGGTGTACTGAGAGATTTTCTAAATGTTTTTCTACTCTTTTTCCAAGCATATGTGGGTACACTTCATATTAATACAACCTTCCTGACCCCCAACACATTGGCGTAATTAGTACATATATGTACAGCCCAAACGAGTTTTGAGACTTGATGATAAAAAAACCCTAAAAATAGCATTTATTATAACTTTCAAATTACGCATTTACCTTTTCCTTTGAAATTTGCTTTTCATATTCTTTCATTTTTGTGGCATAGTCCAATTTTTTAGTGCAAATGTATTCCAGAATTGCTTCCTTATCAAATAGATATCCATCTTTCCTGAAACAAACACAGCAATTTAGATAGATATCAACCAATAATTTATCCAAGCAAATTATTAAAAATAAAATAAATAAATGGTATGACATAAGAGCACACACTTTATAATAATATTGTGTATTATGGCTTCGAAGAAAATTTTCAAAAATAGGTTTTCAATAAACTGCCTTTGAGTGAGTTTTCCTCATAAAAACAAACACATCATCTTGTTAACAACAATAAATATTTTTATCTATCAATTTTAAACATAACTGTTCAAATATTTTTAATAAATTAAAAATTTTCAAAAATAAGTTACTTGTAACCGCTCTAAAATAATTAGTAATTTGTAAAAATAAAAACATATTCTAATGCATCACGAAAAACTATTTCAAGATACCCATTTTGTACTCAATCTTCAAGGCCAATTTTGAAAAATTTCAAATTTTCTACAATCTGGCATAAGTAAACTACCATTATATTAATTTATTTAAGAAAATAAAGATACATTATTAGAGATTATGTAGAAGAGTCCCATGATACAAATTTTGAACAAACTTGTTAAAAAAAAAATTTTAATTCAAATTTTACAAAAAATCAGTCATTCAATAAACTACTAAATAATTTTTTTTAGAAATACAAATATACAACTATTCATAAGGTAAAAAGCTTAATATGTACACATTTTTATATATTCAAATTTTTAAGAACCCTATCATCAGTATGCCTAAACTACCCCTAAACAAATTTTCACTGTAAAAACAAGTATACTGCTCTATTAGTCATGTCAAAAACTCCACTGATATTCATTTTAAACCAAATAATTAGAGTAATTTTCTAAATATTGTGAATTTTCTAAAAACACTCATAAGTAAACTACAAATTTTTAACCAAAAACCAAGTATACAGTGTTATTTGGGAGGTCAATATCGCTCTACATATCGCTATATATATATTTTAAACAAAATTGTTAGCCATTTCCAAAAATTAAAACTATCAGATCAGTTATCAGCAAACTACCCTTAATTTAAGAGATAGTCAAAATCAAAAAAAGTCTAAAGGCAAAGCCCTATAAAATATAAATATCAAGTTCGAACAAAATCAATCCAGCCATTTTGGATCTTTTTCCAGGAGCAGACAGAATTGTAAAACACACTTTTTTGGGTTAGGGTTCACATAAACCATAAAGATTCCTCAAAATCGATTTTTTCCAAGATTTTAATACTTTCTTAAAAATATAATAAGATTTTTACTAAAATGAGGCATTTGAGGCTGATTATTTTTTGTCTTCATTATGATTACAGACACAATACGTATTTAGGTAAAATAAGATTTGATTGAGGATTATAATAACGGAAAAACTTCCAAACAGGTTTAAAATTAAAATTATGGTAAACAAATGCATGATAAAAATATCTGTAGTAACTATACAAAATGAAAAAATGTCAAAGGTCTTCCCATTAGGGGCCTCTCTTAGCTTAGTTTACCTTCAGAAAATTAATTTACCAATCAGCGAGAGGTAGCAAACCCAATTTTTAGAGCGATATAGGCTATATGTTTTTCTTTTAATTAATAGATTTTGAAAATATTCAAATTCTATGTTTATGACCTTGATAGTCACAAAATTAAATAACACCGTACAGATTCGCTCTTTCTTTTACCTTAAAATAGACATTTACTTAAAACTAATATCATTTGTAAAAGAAACAATATACAGTGTTGCAGAAACACTCAACCAAAGAGCATAAATTAAATAATATACAATGTTACATAAACATCAAGAAAAGAGGAAAATATATGTCCACTAAAGAGCATAACAATCAATTTAAGATTTCAAAGAGCTCCATAAATATATATAGACTATAATTTCTTATAGCTCTGAAACAGTTGATTTTATAAAAGTATATTTATGAAAGAATATTTTTATTTTCAATAGTAGTACTATTAAAGATACAAATCCTTTATTAGAAATATTTTTTATAACCAACCAATAATTCCTGAGCTATAAGCAAATATATCAAATATATATTCTGATGCCGGCCCTGAACACTTTCATTAGACAACATAGGTCACATCTGATCGGTGGTGTGTGGAGACCTTTAAGTGTAGGGTATATTCAGTCATACAAGCTTTTGAAACTTTATAAATAAAAGTAATTGTTTGATTCTCATTCTTCCTAAGTGTGTAATAATAATAAGAAAATATACATGATTGTTAAAAAGGAAGAAAATAATTGTTATATGCTCCATTTAAAATGTACTATCCCCCTACAAATATTAATATTACAATACTTGCAGTTAAATGAAGATGTCAAGAGGTTTTCTAGATTTTGAAGCTCTAGAACGCTTTGACCTAGAAAACTACAATTTGTCAGAAGTTAATGGTAGACCTACCTAATAAAGTCATCAAGTTTCAACAAATTGAAATTTAGCACTTCATCTTACAACCCATTCAGGCTATATGCATATGTATACTACTAATTATGCTAATAAATTAAGGATGAGTAAGGTTGAATTTATAGTAAGTGTAACCAAATTTGTGTGGAGGGAGAGAGAAAAACTATTTAGGAAAAACTACTCTCAGTACACTTGAACAGGATTTGAACTTCAATCTGTCCGTCATCGGCATTCCAGTTATTGCAAGAGAGACACCTTAGACCATGCGGCCACCGAAGCAGGTATAGAAAACTAAAAGAATGTAAGTTTGAGTGGTGTTACTTCATTAGTTATTTATTTATTTGAGATATTTAACGTGCACTTCCTGAAATGACTGATTTTATCAGCGTACGAGAATTATTATGAGCGAGAGTGAAAGGGCCAACCAATTTTGCCAGGAAAGGTATTTTCCCTGGATACCTTCCAGGGTTATTTTAAATTCCACAATCGACATGGCCCCGACGGCTTTACTCCCTCTCCGAAGGAAGTTGTGCTAATGGATTTTTATCGCACAAGAAAAATGTGTCAATCCCAGCTGGGTTTGAACCCACGAACATTGGGTCCTGAGGTGGGCACTTTACTCCAAGATCACCGAGGTCGGCTTCTTCACTAGTTGATTGAACATATTTACCATATTGTACATTTTATGGGAGATGGTACAGAGAGAGGACTTAATTCTTTTAACCTTCCTGTTACAATAATACTAAATTAGGTAAATAGTTCTTATCAGGAACAAAAGTAGACATCCAATACTAGCAAAAATTAATATTTAATTATTTTTATAATTTTAAAAATTAAAATAAATCTCACATATTAATTCACTTGAAAACATTCAGGCATATTAGGCCTATTATGTTACAAAGTGTGGAACACATGAATTTGAGAACTTGAGTCGATGTCCAACAACATAAACCTATCAATCAATATGTTTTATTAATCTGATTAAAAACATTTTTGGCATTGCATATAGTGAAAATGACTTAAAGAAAAGAAGAAAATTCTGATAAATTAAGGAGGCAGGGGACAGGGCGCAGTGACGGTCTAAGTTCACTGACAGAAGGAATGGACCTGTTGTAAGACAGAAGAACTAATAATGAACCGCTTGAAGCAAAATGTCATATTTCAATCAAAACTGGAAGTCGACAGGTATTATACCTCACTAGTATGTAGTAATAAGTGATTGCCTCTATAGTCTAGTGGTCAGAATTCCTGGCTACAGATGCAGAGCTCCCGGGTTCAATCCCCGGTGCTTCCAGAATATAGTTGTGAAGCAGGTCTGGAACGAGGTCAAATGAGGAGCTACTTGAACAAAGAAACTTAGCAGCTCTGGTTGAGAAAACTGAGATCAACGTCCGTCCAGAGAGCTCATTGTGCTGACCACATAACATCACCCTCAATCCACAAATATTGGCACGAACGCCGGCGGCCGCTCGGTCGGTATAGCTTGCTTGCGAGCTTACACTATTAAGTAGTACGCCTACTAAGTATTTTGGCGAACAATAATTTTAATATTTTGAGTGACATCTAATCATATCATGATAACATTTTAAGTGTCAATAATAATTTAAATGGAGTTGCAATGGGTAGTTTGGTTATAATACCAGTAAACTTTTTTTTTTCAATATTTTCATGAGAAGGAATGGAATAGGACCAAGAGAGCCTAGTAAAGGATCAATCATGTGCTCGTCAATACAGTACGCCTACAAGATATTTCATAGTTGTCACAAAATTTCATGAAAAAGATGTTGACGTCTCAAAGGTTGGGTTTGGTTAGTTTGTAATAGTTTATAATGATAAGAATTAGAGTTGGGTTGAATCCACTATTTTACCAATCTGAATCTCTAATTTACCTTCGAATCACAAATAAAATTTTTGGAAAACATTATCTATGAATATACGAGGAAATATAAATATAATAGTAAGTTAAAATGTAAAATACAAATAGTAACTAAATGTTAACATTCTTTCTTATAATACATGCATTATAAAAGTGTTAAGTGTTAGCTAAATTACTGATCTGGGGCATGGTTGTTAAGTTCATCCTATAATAATAATTGGTTCCTAACCACCAATAGCCCTAGGCTGTTGCCTAGTAGAGCTCTGAAACAAATTTCACCTTATAAAGCGAAAGAAAAAAAATCCTTTAAAGGATTTGAGTCTCGAATCCTAATATCTCGAATTTCCTTAAGGATTTGAGGGCCCATTCCTAATAAAATTGGTAGCTTTTGCATTAGGTGCCATTTCAACAAAATAGCTTCATTTTAATATTTACGTTCAGGTTTGTTTTGTTTTAATTTTATACAATTTGTATACAATAACCTATTAATTTTTTTGCTATTGTAAACTTGATATTGTTGCTAGTATAAAAAATCCATGGTGTGAGCCCACAAGCTAGCTATACTCATCGTTCGAGCGGCCACCACTATGAGTGATGAGAGTGCTAACATTTGTGGAGAGAGGGTGTCATGTGATTGACAAAATAGCCCTCCAGCCATTAATCTCAGTTTTCTAAACCAGAGTTGTTCCTTCAATATTCAAGTAGCTACCATTTGTCCTCACGAGGGTGAGTTTGATCTCGTTCCATACCCACAGCTTCACAGATAAGTTTTGGAAGTGGCGGGGATCGCAACCTGAGACCTTTAGATCTGAATCCAAAAACCCTGACCACTAGACTACAGAGTCAGTAATTGTTGGATGGTAAAAAAAATTAAATTTACGATAATGATGGGGAAAATGTAAAGTATTCCTTCCTTTTTGTGTTACATTTCTTTTTATGCTTCAAAATGTAGGGGTAAACCTTTTTAACAGCTAATTAACGCTAAACAACCAAATTAGAGAATAAATAAATGTGTTCACTAGCCATTATGTAGACTTTTAAATATTTGTTGCCAGATACTTACGTTATGACAGGATTTCTACATGGTTGCAAAGTGAGTGAGCAACAATCAAAGTCTTTCACAGAATCTTTTCCAATTCGCTGAGTGTTTGTTCCATAACCTGATGCTTGCGCATCTTTTTTCTTTTCATGATATGTATAAACTGCACCCGCAGTACAGTTTCTGGCGTGTCGAGTCATAATTTACAACACTTTAAAACAAATCACACTATTGTCATAAAATAGTTGGCTAATGATTATTGTCTCCACAGATCACATTACACTGACATTATTAACCAAGGAACCAAAATTTTAGAGGCTATAAACGTCCAGATTATATGCCCGCTCCTGGCCAATGGCATACGTACTAACAACTAATTTCATGAGACAAACTATCGGGCGATTAAAAACTACATGAGGGAGAGACATCTATTGGTCAAACTATAATCTTAATTTATTACTAACGCAATTTTGGTGGTTTATCTTATTACGATACTAATGAATGTGCTGCCCAGAGAATTTGAAAAGCTATAGTAATTTGAGGTGAGAAATGACCCCCTTCAATGGTCAAATGATAAGGCAGGATTCGCAAACAAACGGCCCGCGAGGCATAGCTGACCAGCCCATTTTTCTGCAATATAATACTATTCGACATGCATCCATGTACTCACACAAAATACAATAGTTTAACTTCAATGTTTACTACGTAATTTTTAATAACAGAAACTCTTAGAACTATTTAAAAACATCCTATATTTTTGTTTTAACTTTAAATACTTGAGTGTGGGAATTTTAATTTACAATTTTAATTTTACCAGTTTTAAAATTATTTCAAGTATACATTAATGATTTTAAATACATAGCATCAAATAACTATTATAGACCTGCATTCGTGGCCACGTGATATGGTATCCAGCCCTCCTCTATCAAATAGTCATGTTTTGGTAGCGTCACAATGTGTGGGATAATTTTATACGATTCTACATAAGATATCACACATTTTTAAAAAATCTTTAGATTTAAAATTTAAACTATTTAACTGGTCAGAACGTTCAACTTCATTTTAGTGAAAACAATATTAAAAAATATCCAGCCACTTCTTAAATAAATGGGTATCTCTAAAAGTTTGTAATTATCCTCAGTGCTCCTTAACCAATATTTCAGCAGACAGCCAGTCCCATAGTAAATAAATAAATAAAAGGTCCATTGTGTTTCAAGTTTTCTTTGTAATGTGCAGTCAGAGTAAACTTATTTGTGTTGCAGGATAAGGGTACTTTGGGATGAGGGATGGGGTTAGAGACGGGGGAGGGTGCTACCTGAAGCTTTCTCGGTGACAGCCAGCCAACAGGTTAACTCAAGAAGCCCATATTTTGTATCTGCCTTCTAGTAAATTCGAATTTAAAGTGATTTGTTTAAAAAATGCTCACTTGATTGCACTGTAGTCACTGGGGATTGCACCTAGCGATCCCAACGTTCAAGGAGTAAAGCCTCGAAAAGGATCGGTTGTGGATCTGTTCTTTCCTTGTCTGTGACCTTGGTCTATACATTAAACAAGTGTGCTTAAAAATATTAACGCAGCATGTAATAAGGATTATAAAATGTAATAGAAAACCACTAAAGAGGGGAGTTCTACAATCTACACATATCAATAGTTAATAAAACACGAAATTTGATTATATTGTTGTAATACAATTTATAGTTAGATAATGTTTAATTTAAAAATGATGAGACATAATTGACAGAATATGCGATAAGGCCAGACCAAACACATAATAAGGCCATATATTGTCTTAAGGTCCCAGGTTCCCTATCCCTGACTTGGTTCATCGTCATCAACCCTCACACTTCCAGTCCATTAAGCTGGGGTCCAACTGACCTGGCCTTGTTCCAAGCTTGTTGGTTTTGGCCTTGACCTGTTTCCTGTCTCTCATCTGTACCTGACCCAGCTTCCACTGGTGTTCAATCAACCTACACCAGGTTGTTCAAACAGTGAGATTAGAATTGAGTAGGAGAGGTTAAGTAGGACCTACTGGGTAGGCTCCTTGTAATACTATTAGCTATCTAAATAATTTATCACATATGGTGCTATATTTTAGATTATTATTTTTAAAATATCTATTTATCTTAGCTCTGGTAAGGATTTACTTTAATTTTTTTCTAAAAAATAATAAACTGTTTATATTGAAATTTTTATTAAAACTATATTTATAGCGATCACAGCGCTAGCTCTGATCACGTCAAATGCTGCAAACAAAAGCTTCAACGACTGATCAGAGCAGTGTCTTTGTCTTAAGAAAAGAAATTAGAGTTATGAAAAGGGAAATATTTATTTGGTTATAATATGGTGGAATCGCGCATGTACAAAATAATTATAAAACAAGCAAATCATTCTGGCGAGATTATAAATGTACTACTTGCACTTACTGGCAAAGCGTTGATGATAAAGTTATGATGTGAATTTATTACATTAGTATTAATTTTTTTAAATATTTATTAATAACCTCCCATGGTTAAAATACACTATTTCGTCTATATTTTTTTTTTTTTGAAAATGTCATTACTTATGACGTGGAAGCTTTGTAGGTTATGAAGTTTCTTTTATATTTTGTTAAGGCTAAATAATTATTATTGCCACTCTTTGACTGCCGTGAATTGCCACTTCGATAATTTATTGTCTACCAACATTTAGTTAATTTGAAACAATGTTTGAAATAACGGACGTACAGAGTAAGTATCCTAACATAATTGTATCTTAATTAACTATAATAATTACGACACCACTCTAGTGTTTTGATCTCTAAACTAGGAATTTTAAGATTAATAAATTAAGATACCCCGGTATGGACACTTCTTGTAATTCAAATGGTTAGACTAATTTGCTTATAAAGGTTTGGGAATGGTACCCAACATCATATGTACACCTACCTATCAAAGATTTTTTTAACCAAATTATTGCTTTACTATTTTCCTAATATTCTTTCATTTTATTTATTACAAATTTTTTTTGCTCAGTGCACTTTTTCATAAATATTTTTTTAAATACCGTAATAATGTTTAAATTATGCTCTATTATAACGAAGGCCGATACAATGATAGGGAAAACCCAACAACCAAACCCAGACAATTAATTTACCACTTAATGTCAACAAAGGTTTGGAGTCAAAGATAAAATTAATTCTCGGGTTTGAGAAAATGGTGATTTGGCCCATCTCTGATATATATTCTCTTGTTCCCCACTTAAATGCTGCTATCTGAATTTGGGATCCATAAGGTTAGCTGGATGTGTGGTGATTGGACTACCTGTTGAAATATTTTTTAAAGTGATGACGGTAAGGCTCCAGAACACCAGAAGATAATTTAGGTCTAGCCATATTTCAAGAGTTTTTGAAATACATGTTATTTCCATATAAAACTTGTACAGTGCATCTATAAATACAGATAACTGTTTCTCAAGATGGACAGATTCTTGATAAAGACCCACATTGTTCAATATTATCAGAGATACTCAAAGAAAATCTTGGTCACCTTCAAGAGCTATTTACTTATAGCCTACTATGATAATTACTGACACACAAACTGTATTTGTAATTGACCTTACACAAAACAAAGCAAGACATTTATTTCTAAGCTAGAGAATCTTTGTTGTGAACAACTTTAGACTTTCATTGCAAGGATGCTTTCAGTGTCAATACAGTTGAATATTCTTTAAATAAAAATGTGTAACTATGGTAGAAATAACCCAAACTTTCTATCATTTAATGTATTTTTAAAAATAGGGATTGTTTGGTTCTGAGAGCCTGGAGTTTCAAATGAAATATAATGGAATTTACACTACAATTTCAAAACTCTATTCCAGTAAACACCGTTTTAATTTTGCTAGATAATATCAACACCTTTAGGATTATACAAATAGTATAGTGAGCTATCACTGTTGACAGAAAAAATAGTTAGTACTTTCCAAAAAAAAAGTTTTTACCACAGTGTCCTCATTATATATACTATGGAAACAGTTTTGTAACTAACACAGTCTATCAACTCTCGACTCTTGGTCATCAGTAAGTTAGATATCTGCTGTCTTTCTTCGACTCACATTGCTTGCATTGTCTCACCTTTTAAAACACTGTAATGCCACACCATAATCACTAGACAAGTCATAGCTTAGTAATGAACACAGACTGCTTCATCTTGTGTGCACTCCATGCTACACTCTATGCGTGTGTTTTGGAACACTTGATTGCAGGATTTCTATTTAATTAATCACTACCAGGTAGGCCTTGTAGAATGTTTATTGCACACTCATAAAACAAATCAAAAATACCTCTTTAAACATTGGTTATTGTGACCTGCTTTATTTGCCTCGGAAATACACGCTTACTAGCTTAGAGAGAGTTAAAAATAGAAAGATAATCTCCTAGGATCCAAATATATTAAAATATGCATGTGTTGGCTTTTCTTAGATATAAGGATGTTGATTACTAAAAATATATCTTATTATATTTATTGATATAATACAAGCTACTTAAATTTTTCAAGGCTTCAAAGGATTGTACTAAACTGCTTTTGAATGTGTTGTTTCAGAAATTGGTGTTGGACTTGCTGGCTTTGGTGTTTTCTTTCTTTTTCTTGGAGTACTTCTTTTATTTGATAAGGGTCTGCTCGCAATAGGGAATGTAAGTTTAAAAACTTTCTATGTAAAAATGTTTGATTGATTTAGCCCGGCTATTCCTAAGTGTTGGACTGGAAACATTCTTTGATTAGCTGACTCTTTTCACACCGAGCCTTAGAACCTGCAGGTTATGCCAATATAATAATACACTAGCGGAATAGGAATGAGGAAGGTAGATATTTAAAGAAATATACCCACATTTATATAGAGGGGAAATCACCCTCGGTATAGTTGACCAGGATTCAAACCTTGATCTTCCCATCACAACTAATCATGTCAAACAAAATAAAACGTATTAGACCATGCACCCTTTGACACAATCCATGATTAGTTCCTCTACCATGCTCTCAGGTTAGGAGAATGTTAAGAACTAACATTCAATTGTTAAATAAGAAAAACACAAAAAACAAGTTCAGCATGATGATATATTTTAATGACATTTAGATATCTTTTCAAATAATGTTCATTGTGAATATTATAAAAATTTACATTCAAGATCTGTAGAAAACTAGAGAAAATCTATTATGTTGGCATCTTTGCTATTGAAACACCTTTAAACTGATAATTAGGCCTATTTAGTTGTTTCAGAAAGGCACATTAAATGCCTCAAATAAATAAAATAAAATACTCTCATGGATCCATTCCCCAAACCATGTGCTCACAAAACCATGTGTTGAGTTGTGGTCACTTTTGCCGTTCACAACTTTCACAACAAACACGTTTATTTGTCTTTCTTTTAACTGTTTGTACATATTCTGCTAGCTGTCTCCTACAATTAGACTCTAGAAATGTGTGTGTAGGTTTTAAATCTCACCTTGTATGGTGGGGACCATCACCTTCACGGTGTCTGCGATATGGAAAAGTTTGGGAGCCTCTGTTCTACTGTATTAAAATATACAATTGTTTTGAATCATTGAAGACTACATATATTTTAAATAGTACTACTAACTTTAACTGTAATAAGTTTGTAACGTATTACTACCATGTTTAAATTTGTTGTTTTTCTTTTGACAGATTCTCTTTATTGCAGGGCTAGCCTGTGTCATTGGACTAGAACGAACTTTCAGGTTTTTCTTCCAGACGCACAAAGCCAAAGCAACATGTTGTTTCTTCGGGGGGATAATTGTTGTGTTGTTTGGTTGGCCCTTGGTCGGGATGGTATTTGAAACTTATGGCTTTTTCCTCTTGTTTAGGTATGTACAGTTATACCTTAATGTATTGCCAGTAATCATAATTTATCAGCCTTTTTCCTCTTGTTTAGGTATGTACAGTTATACCTTAATGTATTGCCAGTATTCATAATTTACCAGCCTTTTTCCTCTTGTTTAGGTATGTACAGTTATACCTTAATGTATTGCCAGTATTCATAATTTATCAGCCTTTTTCTTATTTACTAGGTAAACAAATTTAAAACTGATCATTACAATATAATTAAAACATAAATAAAGCCATTTGTTAAATATGGATTGGTGTAGTAAAATATATAACAAATGCAGGACTTAACTAGTAAAAAAACATGAAATAATTAAATAAACTTGTTATTTAGACATAAATTATTGTTAACATTTAATGGACAATAAAAAAAATTTTTGGTCACATTTACATTTATTTTGGATAAGAAATATTTGAATGTAATTAGTTGTATGAATGTAAAAACTGCTCAGTATTAGAGATCATATTTGTATTACAAAATTTGAGTAGTTGAGAACCTTCCTAAATAGGAGCTAAAAGGACTAGTGGAGATTCCAGGGAGCAAGTAGCTTTTTTTTTTTATAAAAACAAACAAAATTTCGTTCAAGTATATACATTTTAAAAAATATGCTACACATTGTAATCTCGAGAGTTGTTGGTTATTGGTCACGAGCATGAGCCGAGATCTTAATTAACTAAAAAAGACCAATATAATGATGGTAAAAAATGGTGAGACTGAGATGGTATGTGCATGCGATAAGAATGGAGGATACCTAAGAGATTGATGGAGATGAAGTTTGTATGAAAAAGACCGCAAGGGAGGCCAAGAAAAAGATGGGAGGAGCAGATAACAGAAAGTGAGAGGAGAAGAATGGAAGTAATTATAGGAGGAAGAGTGGTGGAAGGATAGAGGAAGATGGAGGCATTTTACTAAACTGACCCAGCCTGAGGCTGGAAACAGTTGATGGTGATGATATAGCAAACTGTACGAAGCGGTCCTTAAGATTCAAACTAGCATGTATTTCATCTTTTATACTGTAAAATAACATTTAACTTAAATCATAAATCACAGTATTTGTCTTGTTATGTAATAAAATCTCATTGCAATGGATGGAGCTGTGGGCTATGGTTGAAAAAAAACAGACTGCTTTATTAAACTGTTCTCCACGAATACCCATTTCTCATGAAATAGTTCAATTTCATTGTGTTGTGCACCACGAAGCTTTGGTCGTAAAATCTCTAGGAATAATACCGGAGCTGAAAACTGTACGTTTAATGAACATTGTTATTTCAATAGTTAATTTTATCTGAGCAAAGGCGTTAAATCACAGGCAATTTTTTGCACTGTTACAAGAAATGGATAGCAAATATACAGATTTACGTAAATTTATAGTAGTGATATGTTTGTGGAGAGGTTTGGTACTAAAACAATTCTCAGAGTGTTTGGAAGAAACAATAGTTTATTTTGGCTACCAAGGATTATAACAAAGAATACACTAAATGTCTCACTAATTACAAATGACTTCAAAATTTATATTTTTTGCTTGATATGACCGAGCATTTTAACAAGCTAAATCTAAAGTTGCAAGGAAAAGGAAATACTGTATTATAGTTATTAGAAGTGGTGCTTATTTTTGACCAAAAACTAGAATTGTTATCTGAAGATTTTTCCAAAGATGAATTTGTGTATTTTGAAAATGTGAGAAATTTTAGATCAAAATTAAGTTTGAAGATGAAAAAACAAACTTTAAAGTGTTCAATTATATAATAATCAATATATAAAGTTCTGAAAATTGAAAAATGACACCTAGACACGGGAATCAAACCCAGGTGTCATTTTTTAATTTTCAGAATATGATATCTAGATGGAGTAATCCTCACTAAAAGCATAAATAATAGCTTTGGCTATTTGATTCTCCAATATATTAAGGTCATACAAAGAAAGATTCAAAGACTTCAGGAATTACCAGGAGACGTTGACATTTCTTTTGCACCCATTCAAATGCAATTTAAATTCTTGGATATTAAAACCTTTGCTGGAATACTGATTTCAGAACTACAATTGGAGATTTTGGAAATAAAAAATAAAAGTATATGGTTTGCCAAACTAAAGAAAATGGTTACACAAGTTGAAACGAACCTTATATCTACAGAAAATGCGCTTAAAGTCACAATACATCATATTCAAATGCTGGAACACTCTACCGGTTAATTGTGCATACTCCTGAAAGCTTGCTTTTGGCCTATTGACCCTTTTTGGTTCAATATATAGTTGTGAACAATGTTTCCCTTCTATGCAGTACATTAAAAATAAGTTTCGAAGCCGCCTAACAGATGAAAATCTGAAAGCATTAGTAAAATTAAAAAACACCAAATACACGCTAAACTTGAAAAAGATAGTTGAAGGAATTTAAGTTCAAAAGTCACACTAAAGGTTTATACATATAGTATTTACTTTATACCTGTAATTAAATGTGTTAAAAGAATATTGGCATTTTTGAAATATTTTGTTTTATATATATAGCCCAGGGTGTCTACCATCCGGGAAAATCAGGGAAAACTGGAATTAGCCGGGAATTTGAAGTTATCGGGAAAAAATGGGAATAAGCCGGGAATTTGGTAAATTACAATAAAAATATGGGAAAATGTGGTTTTACTCAAAATATGAAATATAATAATCATTAAAACAGTAAATAATAATGTTATTCAAACTGTAGTTTTTTTTGTAGCTGTGTAATAAATTTAAAACTTATTATTATTCTTAAAAAAAGATTAATAGAAAAATGAGGCGGGAGGTGGGGGAATTAGAAGGATGTGACATACTTTTTAGTCAGGAATTTTAGAAAAATGATCAGGGGAAATCAGGGAAAAAGTCAAGAATTTCATTGTTCAAGTTGAGTAGACACCATGATAGCCTATCATGAAAATATATTTGTGGCTCCCAACATTTAAATTTTTACTAATTTTGCTCATTGATAAAAAAAAGATCCCGACCCCTGCTCTAGACAGACAGTCTTGTCCTTCGTTCTGTTGTCGTGCACTTTTTAAGCAAATAGTTCTCCAATACTACGTACAATGTCTCATCAAAGTCCTGGTAACTTAACTAAACCTAAAGTATAACTGTTGGTTAAACTTGACATGTTTTACAATACTGTTTTTATGTGCTCATCAAATTACAAAAAGGTGCCTTCCGTTAGTTCTTATTGTTAACCTTCTCAGAGCGCTAGATTTGTTTCAAGGCTTTGGATTGGCTTAGTTTGACTACAGAGAATATATGCGAGTTATTACAATGTCTATGGAGCTGTTCTGAACACACATCAAGGCAGACCATAGTTGGTATAATTTATTATATCAAGTCTTTGTAAGGTTATCTGCTTCCTTTTAATGTATTTATTTTTTGCTAAAATATCTTGAAAATAATATCGGTTTTATAAGTTTTAGGACCCTTAAAAAGTGTAACTCATCTTCAAGGTCGTCATTATCATTCAATAAATCACCCATTTCAGAAGAAAAATAAATGTAATCACACTTTAATAACAACACTCGTCTTGAAAACCCCAATATGGTGGAATGCTTAATGTGGATGTTATGTTTACTAACCGGAAGGTAGACATCTCTTTGATAACTTTTTTTAGGTTTATCCCCTTTTTATGTTTACAAGATCAAGACAGTTATAACTCTCACCTTAGAATTATGAACACTTTTATGTAGATATTAGCAATAATGGAACATTGTAAAATAAACATTAGTGGTTGTTATCACTTAACCTTATATTAAACCCTAACGAATTTGATTATGGCATGCTCTCAACTAGTTATTTGTATTGAAATGATTTAAAAAAACAACATAAAAACACAAGAAAAAAGACGTTCTTCAAGGCAGTATTTTTCTCCAAATAAATAAATACAAAGTTTCTTACTTTTTTTAAAATTGCTTTTATCAGTTCTACTTTTAATTTTTACTTTTAATTTAGTGTATAACCTGAACGGATAGTAAGACACGGTGCTAAGTATTTTATTACTTTTAATTTAAATCAGCTTTGGCTCATTCTTGGTTAATCTAAAGGGAAAAATGTATCCTTTTAGTTTATATATTCAAAGTTCAAGTGACATATTTAATTATCTGATTAAAGATTAACTTGAAACAGCACAAAATAAAGTGAACTATGTTACAACCAACAGGACTGTATTAAAACGAGATCTTGGCTGTTTTTACTGAATGAACAACAATATTATTCTTGAATTAGTTATGATTAAAAATATAATTTACTATATGTATTTTAAGATAGTTAATCGATATGTTATCTTGTTTCAGTGGGTTCTTCCCTGCAGCAATCAACTTTCTCAGAAGAGTTCCATTGCTAGGCACAGTTCTGAACTTGCCAGGAATTAGAATGGTGAGTTTTAGTTGTTACTTTACAACTAGAAAGGACCTAAACTCTGTCTTGGAAACTTAACAAATACTTTACAGATTGGTTTAATCATTGTGTTTACCCAATTTTGTTTGAACATAAATATGACCAAATCTACTTTCATTTTAGTTCTATCATAGTATCTAATATATTTTTTTTTTAATATTTCATTCCATATATTCAAATAAAACAATGATTCATTTACAAAATTATTCAAAGCATTTAGGCACCTATACCGGTGATCATGTAGTTAAAGGTGTCAATCCAGCTATAGAGGTTCTAACCTAGGCAAGGTGAGTTATCACTTCTATGGCTGCTAATTCTCCAGTGCCAGGACATTACATGAAAACTACCAAAATATAACCACTTTTTGTATTCTATGGTATGATAAATTATTGTTTTAAAATAACTTAATATCTACGATAACATGTAAAAGTTTTTTTTTCCCTTGTCGGTACAGTTTATGGGAAGTATGCACCATCTTTTATAAGGGTGGGGGGCCATTTTCATGAAGAAAATGAACCATTTTTTGATAATGTTATTTATTGACAGTTTTTGTTAGAAGGGGAGAAATATATTTTTATGTGGGCTGACAAATATGTTTACACCTTCACTAGTTTAAGTAAACTGGAACGAAAATGTGTACCACTGTTCGCTGATTAACAAAGCATTCACGTCATGAAAACGACCTGACGCAGTATTCAATAAAGCATTAAGTTAACAGGTTGTGAGTTCCGAAGGAAGAGGGGCTATTGCCATATCAAGTCTAATTGGATATTTCTCACAAGTAATTAATAAATTATCGTGGCATTTTTTTGTAGACTTAATACAGGTAATTTAACCTGGGGCTGAACACACCCTAATATTTTCTTCTTAAATACCTCACAAGTTAATTTGTTCCCAGGAAAATATTTTTAATATTAATTTACTATTGCTTAAAATCTCATATTACATTCAATGGTAATCATGATTATAACAATCAGACCTTTGAAACAAAACAGAGCCTTCTACAAGATGTGGACAGAAATCTTCCTCCAGTTTAAATTAATCATAGGAAAAGAAGACGCTTGGAGCGGCTTTATACAAAATATTGGGTGTAAATTCAGGCAAGGCCTTCTATAGACACTTTTAGAGAGTTTTTATCTCACTTTATTTATTTGAAGTATTTAACACTTTCTGAACTGACTGATTATATCAGCACATGACTTATAAACTAACTTAAATCTAGAACAGACACAATATCCAGCCCCCGGCCATTAATTCATCACCATGAAAGGGAAAAACCCACATTTCACCAATGATAAATTTATTGCCCGTACTAGGAATCAAAGCCAGGACTCTTAACTCAGTAGATAAGACACACTACCGACTGAGCTAAGGTGTCAGATGAGTGTTAAATCTTGATTCTCTAACAGTAATTAGGTGGTCACAGCTATTGTGACATGTGAATATTGTGGACCCTGTGTTATAAAGTCTTCTAGCAGAGGCCATGGGAATTAAGTTTGTGAGGAGCATGTTAGCTGTCATGATGAGAAACAGGAACAGGAATGGAGTTATCTGGGAAAGAGTGGAGGTACAAGGAGTACATGAGATAGTAGAGGAAGCAAAATTGAGATGGTATGGGCATGTAATGAGGATGGAGAAGAGAATGATGGAGATGAAGTTTGTATGAAAAAGACCGCAAGGGAGTTTAAGAAAAAGATGGGAGGAGCACATAACAGAAAGTGTGTGAGAGTAGAAGAATGGAAGTAATTATAGGAGGAAGATTGGTGGAAGGATAGAGGAAGATGGAGGCATTTTACTAAACTGACCTGGCCACAGGCTGGAAGCATTTAATGATGATGATGTTTATGATAATATAGCAAACTTTACGAAGCTGTTTTTAAGATTTAAACTAGTATGTATTTCATCTTTTATACCGGCAAATAATATTTTATTCAAATCCCACATTACAGTATTTGTATTATTATGTAATAACACAACTGAACAACTGTGAATTTACTTGAACTTTTCATTATTTGCAGGTTATCGACCGATTAGCGGGAGACTCGAGTCGAACAACTGTATGAGAGTAAAATGGACACATTGACGTGTCTACTTTCCTAGATAATACAACATTACTGTGTTCAGAATAGTGGCACAAGCGTTCAAAGTTGATTGAACAATTTATACAGGGCCAAAAAACAACTTTTCACACTTTACTTGTGTCTACATTTCTCTGTGGTTTGTTTTAAGGACTGCTCAAAGTGTATGAAGACATTCAATTTAGAACAAATGTGTTGATTATGATTATATATTTATTGATTTTCACAGAATGATTTGTCAGTGCAAGGTATTTATGTTTATTTAGCCCCTCAATTTACAAATATACTAATTTTTAATAAATATAACTATTTTCTTATATCATAGTCTAGAAAACTGAGAGTTAACTAAATTATACACATTAATATTAAATTTAGTTTATTTAGTAAATATTTTTACTAAATAATATCTCATTAGTATATTAAAAGTACCATAATATATTTTATTCAAGTGTAAGAAGAGGTATTTTCTATAAAAAAAAGGTTTGAAAATAACACAAGAATCTTTTTATATTGAGCTACAATGAAATTGTTTAGTTTGTTAACCCATTGTTTTTGATTTGTGTACAATACCCCGGTTTGACACAACTTTAATGGCTCAGAAAGAATAGCACCCCACAAAACCACTTTCACCCCTAATTCCGACTCTAGTCTCGAACCTGTGCTTGTCCCTGGAAGGGAAGGAGCTCCTTACAGGCTTATCATTCAAAATATGGGAAAGAAACCATATTTACCTGTTGGGGGAAGTTTACTGATATCAATTTGTTTTTTGTTGGTGTGTAGTTTTTAGACCTAACATGTGGAAGGTTGCGAAACTTAAATTTTCTTATGTGTGTTTTTTTATTGCTGTGTAAATTTATATTGTTTATTTGGCCTAAACATTTATGGGTTTCTTTGTGTAAACACTTTATTTGAAAGTAAATATTTTTTATTATTTTGGTGTATTGATTATTGGAGTAAATACATTTAATGGGGGGGTTGTAACATGAAAATAATAACTGTAATGGTGCCGCCGCAATCCCTCTCCTTTCTATCATTCCACAATTGTCGGGCGTTGCGCTCTAGTGTGGTTTCCAAACCAACAGTGGAGTTGCACCACGCAAGGTGGGAGGAGACTCGCCAGGCACAGTGGCACTCGTGATACCGCTTGCTTGCAGGCAAGGTGTGAACAGGTCAAGAAACCAGGCAAGTTACAATGTCTGTCAATCTCATTGTTTTGGACAATGAACCTTCATTGAAACTGAAACGGCTGTGTTTCAATGAATGGGTCTCAAGGCAGTTTCCAGGCTGGGTTTTACTGAACAACAAATCCACTAATAAAGTGTAAGCTTAAAGAGAGTAAGTTTCAGAACACAGCTAACACTTTACATTGATGCCACTGGACAAAGAGGCCTCTTGAAGAAAATCGACCACTACTGCCCAATCCCCCGACCTAGGTTTCATTCTATCGGAACTCTCCAGGAAACTCAAAACACAACTTCCTAAAATAAGAAACCAAAAAAACACAAAAGGGAGAAAAAGGAAATTGATAGAGGATGATAGGAGACTTAGATAGGAACATATAAAAGGAACAAATATAAACGGACAAACACAGGAAAGGGACATAGAATGTGAATGTATAATATATATCACTAAAAAAAAGCTCTTTCTGTTTTTTGGGGTATTTTGTTATATATATTTGGTAGAAGGTATAGTAAAGGTGGAGAGAAAATATATAAAAGGGAACAAACACAAAATGGTTTTTCCAATAAAAAGAACACAGTTCACACTTTACACCGCTGCCACTGTTACCAAATCCCCACCTAGGTTTCATTCTATCGGAACTCGTCAGGAGGGAGTGTGAAACATGGTACACAACTTCCTCTTATCAAGTCCTATTGGCAGTCAGTAGCACAACCAGGTCTGAAGTTTAGGGGGTACCACTGGTAGAATCATGCTCTGAATAAACTTTAAAATATATTTGTTCATTGGCACCTATTAATGTACGAGAAAATTATCAAATACATTGTTAAAAAAATGTTGTTTGGGGAGCGCAGCCTTCAAAGACAAAGACATGGCTCTCAGAAATTTTTGAAAATTGGATGTCTATAGATGGATGTTATTTTGATTGTGATTTTAGTAGTATTTGGGTTCATTGCATCCATCTTCCATGCTCAACACATTTTTTCTTACAATTATGTATGTGCCACGGGTCCTACTGATTTTCGAGCAATCCAAAACTTGTACTATTTTAAGGACACAGGAAGTGAGAGATGTAAAAAACACTTGAATAATCTTAAGAATGCTATATATGTAAAACTATAGCATCCTTAAGATTTCACTTTAAGCTACTCAATTCCTTAAACCAGAACCTAAGCTCCATATAATTATACAGTATTCTAATTTGTATTTATTGTTTTATGATAAAATGTTACAAAGGGTGTGATTGATATTACGTGACCGCGCGCTTGAAGGGAATTTTGGATGCTAGGTGATGAGCCGAGTTATCTAGTGTGTTCCAAGCCTGTGATGCCAGGACAGTGAAAGAACGAGCATATATTTGAGATCTATATATGGGAATAGAAATATGTAGAGTAAATTCTGATCTAGTAGCATGGGTATGTTTATCTTTCAGAAATAGGAACTGTGAGGAGAGGTATTGAGGCTGAGATGTTGATAATATTTTGTGAAGCAATACTAATAAGTGTAGCCTTCTCCTTTCATTTATTCTTAACCAATGCAGTTTATTAAAAAACTTAAAAATATGGTCATACCGTTTTAAGTTAAATATGTATGGAACACACATGTTTGGTAGTTGTTCTGCTAGAACGTCTTTTAAGTCATTGTATACTATGTCACAGAAGTCATAGTGCGGCAATATTAAATTCTGTACAAGAATAATTCACACAAACTCCAGTAGAAAATTCTTCAACCTTCTCTGCCAATACAGGCAGGCATACACTTTCTTGCAAATCGAAGTTACCTGATTTATCCAATTAAGATTTTAATCAATAATCACACCAAGGTTTTTAGTCGTCATCGTCACTTGTATTGTGGTTACTCCTAATCCTATGAAAGTCTGCAAGGAACAGTCCACATTCAGGAGTAGTCTGCGTGTTCCTATAATAATTGCTTGAGTTTTATCAAAGTTCAATTTAATGCATTTTATTTCACACCAAGTGTTTATTGCATCTAGGTCAATCTTTATTTATTGAAGAACGGTTAGTGTGAATATATATTTGAAGGTCATCAGCATACATGTGATATTTACAGTATAACATTGAAGAAGTGACATTGTTCACATATAGAGAAGGAAGTAATTTGCCCTAACATTGAACCCTGTGGAACGCCAGCCTCAACTGGACGCCATGTTGAGAATGTGTTGCCTATCATAACACTTTGCTGGCGACCGTGCAAATATATCATCATCCACTTCATATTGCCTGGAGAGAAATTAAATAACACATGCAATTTTGCTAATAGAATATTAAAATCCACAGTATTAAAAGCTTTTGAAAAATCTAATAATATAAGAAGTGTTAACTAACGCTTTTCCATAGCTAGTCTAATATCATCTGTGACATTTATCAACGCAGTACATGTATTATGAAGTGATATGAATCCTGATTGATAGGCAGTTAACAAGTTCTGTATGTTACTGTGTCGGTGAATTTGTTGATACACTAGAAATTCTAGTCCCTTAGAAAGTGACAGAAGTATACTTACAGTTCTAAAGTCATATAAATCTTTTGCTAGTCTTTTTTTAGGTATTGGTGTAATAATTGCAAGTTTCCACACTGAAGGATTCTGTCCAGTAATAAGTGAGCAGTTAAATAAGCCCAAGTCATTTATTGTTGATATAATCTGCCTTAAAAATTGTTTGTATTAACAATATTGAAATTTTGTATACACCCTGTGATTTTGATTTTATTCTCATTATTGATTTGTATACCTCACTACCTTACGATGAGTCATGTGCAATGTAAAAAGTAGTGTAATTATTATAGTCATACTAAAATTATCTACATTGGAGGCATAACTGTTGTTGATAGTGTGTATTCTAGTAATAATGTTAGTTAAATTAGGAAGACAAAGAAACTCTTCATTGAGTTTATTGGTACTGATTTGCACATGAGTGCTTTGGGTAGTATATGATCCACTCCCATCTTGCGCAGTTCCTACTATAGTTTTTTAGTGCTGAGATAATATTTGAGAGTGAAAGGGAAAAGTCCATTTAGCGTTACTAACACCCATGTACATTTATTACACAGACGTTTAAACTCCTCAAAATTTGTATTGTTTGTGAGTGGATTTATTTTTGTTTCTCGTTTAAATTTTGCATATGCTCGGTCATGTCTTGTTAATAATCTAAAGTCTTTGATTATACAAGTCAAGGATCATATCATCAGAAAGATGTAACTTGTCATCAATGTTTAATTTAGTGTTGACCAGATACCAGGGTATGGATCGGGCCTCAGCATTCAGTTTGTCTCTATCAATAGATTTAATGTCACCTTAGGTACGATTTTAGCCATACGTATTTGACAATATAATTGTGATAAGCTTAAAAACAAGCAAAATAAAACATTTTTCAGCAGAAAAATAATAATTTAAAGAAATTAGATTAGTTACAACAGCACCGGCTGTTAGATTAAGGATACACTTTTAAAATATTCTAGCTTTGTTGGGTGCAGCAAGAGTATTTGCCTCTTAGTAGCCTATATCATAACGACCACCCATGCCATTGATATCATTATAGATATTAGGACACACAAGAGTCAACATGATAGAACTGAAGGATAGATGTTGGTAACTGTCTTCTTCAGAAATCCGAATACATTGGGTGTAGTAGACTAAGTAAATCTGATGTGTGCAGTCTGTCTGATGCGGGCCGGTGGACGCTTTCTATTAGTGTCCAGTGTTGTTCTCGGAGACAAAGTTAGCAACTAGGGGATGGCTTACCATCCTGCCTCATTTTCAAGGACAAAGGTGTTGTTGGTCTCCTGGCTTTAACACACTGGTGTAGTGAAAGCTTGATTTTAATATTATTTTGTCCTAATTGTTAACAAGTGATGAATCTTGAAAATTTATACCCCAACACAGGGGTGGACTGACAGATTCAAAGCAGCTCGGAACTACAAATATGATGGATCCTCAACATACATTCATAAATAGTCCAATGAAGTTATGTTTGAGTGAAAGCTGAAATGATGAAGTGAAGTATAAATATGTATTGGTACATTCCAAGGCCATTTCAACTACATTTTTTATGATTATATTGCTACTAAGCCATTTTAAAACATCAGCTCCTTTTTTCTATTCACATTAGCAAAAATACTCCTCGCTAGGCCTGTGCAGCAATAATAATTTGACTTTGGTAAGTTTTTGAACATTAAATAATCTCCCATTGTAACCCCCCCCCCCCGAGAGAAATAATAGGCATGAGGGTAATGAGAGTAGATTAGTTTTATTCAATAACAATGATAGTATAAATTTTACGAGTACAAAACATAGTAGAATGGAGTAGAACGATAGACGTTACTTATGAAGGTCAGTCCCCTTACACAGACTGACATACGTACACTCTCATGGTGAAGCCAACAAAGAGTTGTAACAAGCGCAAACTGAACTTTGGATATGAGCAACAATGCAATAAGAATATTAGTCAGGGCCAAACACTATCGATATTGGTGACCCAACCTAGCCTATTAGCCTTCAAAGGTGTCAAAAATAAGACAATAGCCCCATAGAAACCTAACAAAACTATCACTAAGCCTTTAATATCCATAACCCAACAATCAGAGATAACCCCAAAAAAGGTACACAAGTTAATCCTTGACAATGTTGGAAGTTTGTCATGACTCCTAAGTCGCCTCTTAGCCTCCCATCTACATCTATGAGAAATAAATCAGTTAGATCTGGTTAACTCTGGATATATATTTAAAAAGTCTAGTGATTCGCCGTCTTATGGCAGGAACTAAGCTAAGTGCCACAGGAAATAAATGACTTTAATAATATAATAGTACATACATAATTTAAATATGTAAGTCATGAAGCAATGAATACAAAAAAGTTAAATCCCACATTTTAACAATCGGAGAATGTCAGCAATAAATATTAAACAATCAGATCCTATATATTAACAATTAAGATTATTAATTAGTGGATATCTTTGAATACGAAGTCTCCTGCCATCTTGTGGCAACAATTTGTACTATCAAGTAAAAGTCCCAATACCACGATAATAAAAAAATAATTTAATTTCCAATTGTCCTGACATCTGACGGTATTAAGTTAAATTTACCTAGAAATGAAGTACTCAATAAACGACGGCATCTGCCCATCAACAAGATGGCCATAGCCTAAATAAGCGCACCTTGAAACGCAAACCGCCAAGCGCTGAGTCAAAAACTATTTTAAAGCTGAACAAAATTTGATTTCCCCAAGAGACATAATTCAAATATGAAAAGCAGCTTTACTCTAGCCAGCTTATTAAGAGAAATCCACACCCCATCTCAACTATTTAAATTTGTAGTCCCAGAAAAAGATTAACGTAACCAAGCCAAAAGGGATTTTTTTTAAAAAAAGCGTAATTTAAGCCCTAACAACCAAGCATCGCTTACCTCGTTCCAAAGACAGCGGTACAATGAGTAACCATATTTGCTAAACCCGGACTTATATAGTACAGACACTGGATCACATGTTCAGAGAGGGAAGGAGAAAGAGGGTGAGAGAGAAAGGAGCTCGAGAAGGGCGTGTAAAGTACCAGAATGATCTACAAGAACCTAGAGAGTAGTGAAAAGGGGGAAAGGGTTATTCAGAAAAGTTTAATTTTTAGCACCCCATTTTACTTGTACGGGCAATACATTTAAGTACTAATTACGCTAATTTTAGGGATGAGGAAGGTTAAATTTATAGGTATACCCGCATTTGTGTAGAAGGAGAATGGAAAACCATTTTTGAAAAGCATGCATGGTACACCCGACTAAGATATGAACCTCAATCTCCCAGTCACCGGCAGTCTAGTATACTGTGAAAATAGCACCTTAGACTACGCGGCTACTGAAGCTGGTGAAAAGTTGTTGATTCAGCAATTCTACTTCATCTCAACGCACACACATGTAAAGCGAATATTGTGGGAAGCTGAGGTCAGTCAGGGGCTATTTCTAATACTAGTTGGCTAGGAGAATAAAACATAGCAATACTTGGACTTCATGTACTAGTAGCTCTACACTTAATATAATAAATTAATATTTTGGATGACAGTGACAATACTAGCGGTAGTGCTAGTATAACATTTGGGGGATTATTTGCAGAAGATGTAGTTGAAGAAAGTGTTGAAGTTCTAGGTGTCAGGGGTGAATGTGACATCAACATGCCACAACCTCTCCCTCATCTCTTGATTGGAGGATTAATAAACTCACAGCAACATTTGACAAGAATCAACACCTTTAAAATTAACAGAATATAAGCTTGAATACTATTCTTGCAGTGACCCTGTGACTTATTTGATTTTTTTTACATCTTTTAAAACTTGCTTTTATGTTTTATAAAGCTAATGAGTGATTGATTGATTTTTATTTGAATCTATTGTTCTATGTATTTTCATAAAATGTGTTTTAACGTTAACTAACATTGCTAAATATTTATAATTTTTTTAATTAGTTGCATATACTTCTGAGAAATAAGATTGGTACGTCCTCCATTGTGATAGGTTGCTCAGCGCATTACCCTATTGCAGAAATCTGAGACTTGAGGTAAACAACCCAACACCATAGTTGGCATCCATTGGTGAAGAATGGTCACCCCATCCTAAAGCTTCCTTAGTCCGCCATGGTTGTATGCTAAAAAAGAGACCCTTTAGCAGATCTCTGACCGATTCTCTCTCTCTCCTACCATATACTGGCTCTATGGGTGAGAGGAGTCTTCCCCCCAGCATTACGGAGAGTCCAGGATCACTTGGCTCTTAAGTTATAGATGTCACGCAGCATCGTTTGTCGCCAATTAGAGAGCTCTCCCCTCTTCAAGTCACTCTAGCCCTACGGCGAACAGCAAATACTATAAACACAGTTCACTTACAGATACAAGCACCAAATTTCAAATTAAAGCTATGCATGACATATATCCCAGCTGATTTTTAGATCTACAAAACAAAGTACTTGTGTATTATGTAAAATATGTGTTTTCTGAAAATTAGCCGGGAGATACTCCTAGAATTGATTACATCTAACTATGATGTCATTTAAATGGCTGCTAAGCTATATAATTTTTTATACAATCTTAAGAAATACTCAGCCAATTTTAATGTGTGAGCTAAAATTAAATTCTCTTATATAAATTTCAGGCAGAATTCTGTCACTAATTTTACATGTCTTCATACATATTTGAATGACATAATAAAACAATAGGTTTTGGTTTTATATACAAGTATAATGCATTGAAAAATTTTCATTTCTGAGCTCTGAAGTTTTTTATAGCAGTATCAGACTTGCCAATATGACAAATAATTAGTATTTATATTATAAATTCATTTTCTGATAACAACTTTACTGTATTTTATTTTTTAATCTTCGTTTCATGAAAATATATTTGCTTCATTTCACTGTATTTATGTATGCATGTATGTTTTAAAAACTTATTAGTATTCTTTTTATTTTAATATATGTAAAGTAAATCTAACAAAACATATAATTCTCATGGGGAGCCATTGTATTCAAATAATTATTTATTCCTTTTCTCTTGTATGTATTTTAATTTAAAATATGCATTTGTATTTTCACTGCTTGCAAATACTGTTTTTCTATTTTCAAAGCTTAACATTTAAATCTACTCTTGAACCTGTATTTAATAACACCTTAACAATACTGTCTGCACTATTTGGTAAAACTCCTTTTCTTAAACTACTTTCCTGCTTTGTTAAGTTGCTGATTTTGATTAATCAATACAGGTTAGTCTTTTTTTTTACATCCATTACTGTTTCCAGCCTGTGGCTTGGGTCAGTTTTTTTTATTCAAGTCATATATTTTATTACCGGGCTGCTAGGCCTAAGGTAGCTTCATATGCCTTATAATCTAACTTAAGACTAGGACAGGCATAACATCCAGTCCCCGGCCGTTAATTCAGCACTGTGAAAGGGTAAACCCACATCTCATCAATGATAAATTTTTCAGCCATGTCGGGAATTGAACCTGGTACCCTAAGCTCAGTAGACAGACACACTACTGACTGAGCTAAGGTATCGAATCATAAGTGTGTACTGAAACTAAGAGTAGGTGATTTTATTAGTAATATATATTTCAATCTACAAATGGATAATTATTTTTATTTAAGAATGATAATTCAAAGAATATAAAATACTACTTTTAAACGTGATGCTCTTCATGTATATGCCCCTTGGTGTGTGTGTGTGTGTGCGTGCGCGCATGTGTGTATTTAAATAATGCCTGTCCCTCCAAGTTTGAAAAATTTGACTATCTCAAGGAAGGAAAGAGTATAAGGAATTGCAAGGAGCAGATGGAGGGAGGAGAAGTTGCTAGAGCTGTGCAAGAGGAATGGATTGATGAAAGGAAATGTGTGATTTGAGAAGAGAGAAAGACAGCACCAATCAATAAAGAAAGACAATATTAGACTATGCTCGTTGATTTGCAAATGGGTAAAGATGTAACAGATATGAAAGTAATTCCATCTGAGTCTCAGCTTTTGGTGGCAACCCTGATCGGAAGGAAAGAGAAGAGGACAGCAGAAAACCAGGAGAGGAGGTTAAAGATACATACATTGAAAGAGGAAGAACATACGACAGAGTTCCAGAAAATAATAAGAGACCAGATACCAGGGGATGAACACAGTACAGGAGAGGAAGAGTGGGGAAGATTCCAGGCAGTATTGATGGAAGCAGCTGAAAAGGTCTGTGAGAGAACCAGTGGAAAGAGAAGATGGAAGGAAACATGACGAAACTTTAGAACAAAATAAGCAATAACTGAGAAGAATAAGGTCGTTAGAGAGTGGTTCCAAAAAAGGGCAGTGAAGGTCAAGGAGGAATATAAGGCCAAAAAGAATAAAACAAAGAATCTATAGGGGAGGAGGAGAAGGTAAGTTGGATGGGGATATGGGCAGAAATAATAGAGGAGAACAATGTGGCTAGTAAGCAAGTCCTGTATGGAATGATCAGGAATATAAGAATAAATAAGGAGCCGGTCAAAATATTAGACAAAAATTAGAACATTAAGGTAGAAAGGGAGGAACTCAAGGAAATACCACGATAGTATTTCCAAGACCAGCTAAATGCTAACACAAACACAGAAGAGGAGGTAAGCATTAGCTAAGAAAATGTGAGGGACCTAACTGGAGAGAGGTGGAAGAGCACTGAAGATCATGAAGAGGTGGAAGGTACCAGGAATGGATGAAGTGAGAATTGAGATGGTAGGAGCAGCAGAAGAGAAGGGACTGCATTGGCTCTATCGAGTGATTAGAGTAATATGGAAGGAGAAGAGGATCCCAGAGGACTGGAAGAAGGGTGCGATAATAACTATCTTCAACAAAGGAGACAGGAAGAAGTGTGGAAGTTACAGGGGAGTCACCCTGATGAGCCACTGTTAGAAGTTGTATAAAAAGATACTATAGAAAAGAGTTAGGGGAACAGTGTAAGGAGGATTGTGGGCAGAACAATATGGCTTTAGACCAGAAAGGTCCACAGTAGATCTCATATTTGTGGTAAGACAGCTGCAAAAGAGACATAATGAGTATGGGAAAGACCTGTTGATGGCCTTTCTGGATGTTTAAAAAGCCTATGACAGTGTGTACAGATGTAGAGTACAGGAACCACTGAAGAAGAAGGGAGTGAAGGATGAGATGAAAAGTAGAGTGGGTAATTTGTACAAAGGGAGTGTGAGCTGTGTGAAAGTGGGAGGGGATAAGACAGAGTGGTTTGAATTGAAAAATGGCCTGAAGCAAGGTAGTGCGCTCTCACCATTAATGTTCACTGTAGTGATGGATGAAATAATGAAGGTAGTGGTAGAAAGGATTGGGGAGGGAAGTATGAAAGCAGTGGTGTTTGCAGATGACCTGATGGTATGGGCCAGTGAGTAGAAAGAAGTTCAGGAGCATTTGGATGTGTGGGATGAGGTTTTGGAGTGAAATGAAGTTAAAAATAAAGAAGGGTGAAATGCTGACTACAACACTGAAGAAGAGACAGGTGCACGACTGGTGTGACTATAAGAGAGGAGCAGTTGAAGATAGTGGGAATCTTTAATTAAAATCCTGGCGAGTGTGATAGAGGAAAGTGGAGGAAACAGAAGATAAATCAGTGAGAGAAGGAGGCAAACAGAAGCTTTTTTTTTTCAGAAGATCAGTATAATTTTGAGTAGGAATGTGCCAAGGAAGTGTAAAGCTATATACCAATATTGGCATACGCATTGGAAACTTGGATAATGAAGGAGCAGGACTGAAACAGAATTCAAGACTGTGAAATGAAATTTCTGAGAAGTACTACAGGAGAGACAAGAATGGGTAGGATGAGAAATGAAAGGGGTGAGAGGATTAGTTAAGAAGGAGCCATTGCAGGACAGGATAGAGAAGGCACAACTAAGGTGGTAGTCATGTGAGGAGAATCAAGGAGAGGATACCAGAGAATATGCTGGATATTGAAGTGTGGGGGGCAGAAGGCCAAGAGACAGGAGGCTTAAGGGAGTGTGGAGGAGAGAGGAGAGGTGGAGGGGAGAAAGAATACGTTGGAGAGGCTTATGTTCCAAACAAACCTGACCAGTGGGTGGAAATTTTTCATGGTGATGATGATAATAATGATCTCAAAAAGATACAAATATAGCCAGTGGACTGCAGAGAGGTGGGCAGACCAGTAGGGGATTCAAAGCCCTTGGGCCCCTAGGCTCAATTTGCTATGCCCCCCTCCCCCCCAAAAAAACCACCCACCAACCAATAACTAGGTATTCACACTGGTCTACTATAATAGACATGGATATTGCAATAGCAATTTAGGTTTTGAGGATAGCTTTTGTTCTATTTGGATGAAGTTTTTTTAAAAATTATGAACTGAAATCAAAATAAATATTTAATTTGTTAGTTTAATCTTTGAAAAACATGAAACTTTCCTTTGAAACGTAGTTTTTGGATGGAAAAAATATATTCAAAAAAATATTTTTATTTAAACTCAAATAAAAGACAATACATTAGTACAATCATATCATATTATGATCAGTGAAAAAATAAAAATACATAGTAGTTTTTTTTAAGTAAGGAAAAACTATTGACTTTGAAATTTGAAGTTAATGCGCTAAAAACATGCTTTAAAATTATTGTAAAATATTTTTATTTGAACTCAAAAGACAATACATTATTATAATCATATTTATATTATAATAGCAGTATATTTTTAATTTATGAATATGATGCGCTAAAAAACATTCTAACAAATAAATTACAAGTCAACTTTGCTCGCTTTCATAGATGAGAATTCCTTAATATTGTAATAAAAATTAATATCATGCAGCATTTCAGCATTTGCTGCAAAACTGGTTAAGCTTGACAATCTTGAATCTGCGGATGAGTTACGAAGATAATTTTTTACTCTTTTTAAAAATACTAAATGATGTCTCGACAAATACATTTGTTGACATCATACACAACATTATCAGCGCTGTTTCAATGTTATAAAAATGAGTTGTTTACTGTTTTTCACGAATTAACTTCAAAAACTCAGCAAGCAAATGGTGGTCCTTTACATCTTAAAAGCCTCGATGAACGTCTTGAAATGTATGAATTCTTCACCAAGATCTGAAGCAAGGTCGGCAGGATATTTCTAAACCAAGACAGAACCTTTCTCCCTAATTTCTTCATTTTCCAAGAAAGCAATTTATAAATGAAACCAAAAACTTCATTTTGATCAAAGTAAACTTTCAATATGTTTTCTAATTCACTGGAAATGTTGATTATAACATAAAATGTATTTACAAACATGGCTTGTCTCCCATCCATTCTGCATAAATCATCACTATCCTTTGTTTCATCATGAAATGCTTTTTTCTTTCTTGCCCTCTTTGAATCTGAATCATAGTCGGCAGTCTGAATTTTGCACAATTCCATACCCTTCATCTCATAATAATCAAACCGTTCTTGTAATCCTTGTACATATTCTTTACGAGATTTGTATGAATTGCAAATTACTCCAGACATTTTTGTGGCATTGTAATATGACTGTCCCCTAATATTGTCAACAGAAATGTTCAGTGTAGAAAGTGTGTTCAAAAATAATTATTCTATTTGAGCACCAATGTGGTTTTCCATTCTAATAAACATAAGAAAACATAAGAAAGCTTTCCGTTGGGCATCCATTATTTAAAATATACCGAACAATAAGTCAAATGGTCATGATGAGTAATATCAGGCGCTGAATCAACACTTATAGAGTAGTATTTGCTTGATTTTAACTCCTCGACAGTCGTTGAGACAATTTTATTGTACATTATTTCGATAAATTCGTTACATGTAGTTTTTGAGAAATAACTTAACTTTCCTTGACCAGGATTGCCATGATTTTATATGTGGACTTTTAAAAAATTATTATATTCTGTTAGTAACTCTAAAATTCCTAGAAGGTTTCCATTTGATCGAGATCCAAAAACTTCATATTTTTCAGAGCCCCTAAAGGCTAATCCACGAGCACCAAGAAACTTAATTACATGAACAATACGAGTTAAAACCTTGTTCCAATAGTTTAGTTCTTTTAAGTACTGCTGATGAAGAGCATAATCAGTATTACCAAGTATATTGCCTCTCATAACGTAAGATTGTGTGTTAACTTTATGCTCATAACTTTTTTCATGTTATACAAATTTGTAACTATTTTTCCAACCGTGAAAAAAAGCATTTTCATTATCATTTTTATTGAAAAGCTTGCACAATACACAGTAAAAGCAGCCCTTAGAATTTGAATACATTAGCCACTCCATTTTTTTTAATTGTCCATTTTGAAAACAAGTAAATAACATAGTTTTGTTGGCATATCTAGTCTTATCTGGATAAAAACGCTTAGATTTGGAAAAATCACAGTGAATTATTTTTGACAAGTGATGTGGTAGATTTTTAACAATGTAATCTTTTAGCTCATTGGTTAATGGTCCGTTAAGTTGAATTCAGGAATTTCTTCTTGCTCGTTACAGTTAGATTGTGCATCTGGATCTAAGCGTACATGTACAGTGTTCAGAACAGAATCATTAACTTTGTAACTATCGTGTAAAATAGTGTTTACATTAAACTCAGGACATTCTTTGCTACAACATGGACTTTTTTGTCCGTCAAAATCAGTTGAATCTACAGACCTAGTATTTATTTCATCATTTGAATTTGCATTTAGATCTGAATCTATTGTTAAATTAGATGAGACAGAGTCCGTAACATCAGAGTGAGATATGCTACCATTTGAACTATCAGTACTTCTAGCTGACTGACTGACTGACTGAGCACTGACAGAGGGGTAACTCACCACCAAGTTTACCCCGTCGCGCCACTCCACTACGCTGGCCGGCTGACCGAGTGCCATGATGGGAAGGTGCGCGTGCAACGGCCGCCAAACATCGTAGTCTAGACTCTGACTGTTCTGGTGGCTGGGCTCACAGCCTTGCTTTTTTATTTACTATAAATAAATTTTGACCCTTATAAATACCTACATTTTATCCTGTAATTACGCACAAAAGACATTTCTACACATTATCAATAAAGTAAAATATAAAACTTTAATTATTTAGGCCTAAATATTGGCTCGCTTAGCAACCACTATCGCTCACGTTTTCCCACGCCAATGGGAAGCTCTCTTTTCTCCCATTGGACAAGGTCAGGCAGCAGTGGAGGGTACTTAACACGATGATTCCTCGGTCAGGGCAGTCAGAGAGTGGCTACCCAACCCGGGTGCGCCACCTGTTTGAAAGAGCTATTAAATTGTCTTATGTTACAAAAGAGCAATATTGTTTAACCCTCTCTCTCTCTCTCTGTCTCTCTCTCTTTCTCTCCACCATCACCTTACCTCATGTTGCCGAAACATCCTTCTGTTCCACCTCGACTCACGTTGCCGGAACACTATCGCCGACCTTTTTCCTACCCCTACCCACATGTGTCTGAACACAACGTTGCCGTCGTCACGACATCAACCAGTTACCCCCGAAGCTGCAAGCGAGCATAGAAAGCGAGGGATAACAACCGTTATATTATCGATACAGGTTTGCATAATCAATAATGACCCAAATAATGTAGAAATTGTAGACAAATTCATATTGCAATATACTCAAAAAATTGTGCCTAAAATACCATAAAATTTGACAAAATCAGCTACACCAGCAGCAATGAAAATAACAGCGCTTGCTTTTAGCACATGTAGACGAAATATGAAGCGTCATCATAATAAGTTGATAAAGACAACTTTTACTGTAGCACATGGTCAATAGAAAGTTCAAAGAGTAAATTAGGATAGTTGTCTTTGTAGGAATATTGATACAGTACATGTAATCTGTGCTTATGAAAAATGTTTTTATAGCTATAACTAGCTACAGGGATATTTTTAAAAAAATAATAGAGTGCAGTCCGCAACCTGCAGCCGCCACTGTATAAGGGAACACCATTTTCTGTACCTTCTTCCAAATATAACAAATTACCTCAAAAAGAGAAAACTTGTTTTCCTTAAAGAGATATATTATATATTACCTCTATAATATGTTAGTCAACTGCAATAGAAGTGCGTCAAGAAAGTAAAGTTGAAGTTTTAGCTTGTAGCTATGTAACTTAGTTTACTGTTAAGCCTACTTTAACTTTATTTGTGAAACATTAGCCCTTAGAATCTAAATATTTGTTATAAGTTGTAACATTATTTGAAATAATCAAAAACAAATACTATACATTTAATTCTCTATTTTAGTGCCAATATATTTTTCTTTGCAGACAAGAGGTTTTATCAACAAGCACTGAACAGTAGAGAAAATGTCAACAATTACAACTACTGAGAATATACCACATGAGATAATGGTAGCAATCTTTTCTTATCTGAGTCTGGAGGAGTTGAATACATGTAGCCGGGTGTGTAAACGGTGGCAGCAAGTATCGCTGGATCACGACTTGTGGAAGGAACGGACTTACACTCCTAGCTTTCATGAGTCTGAACACAACATCATCTCCACTCTAAGACATTCGAATATGTTGAGGAACATTGATTTCAGAAAAAGATCACAATTTACCAGTTTTTATTTAGTTGAAAAAATCTGTGAGCTTTGTCCAAACATTCACAAATTAGTTTTTGATTCTCAAACAGGCCCATCGAATTAACTAATATATAAGCTTCTTGTGGATTTACATGAATTGGAAAGTTTTGAGGTTGTTTTGGACTGTTATAATTACAAATATTTTGTGGATGGCCTATGTCAAAGTAAAAATTTGAAGTATTTGTCGCTCACTATAGATAGTTATATCTATCCGCCTGGACTACTTAAACCATTTGTAGATCACTGCAGTTTGTTGAGACGTTTCAATCTTACTTTAAGTTTTCCACATAGTAATGAAGATCTTGGCAATGTTGTGAGTGACTTGAAAGAATTACTGACAGATTTTCACTTAAGTTTGAATGATGTTTCTGAACAAACTAAAGATATATTTAACCATTTCACCATACTTCAAGAACTACATATCCACTATTATGGAGATAATGTAGTTGATATATCATTGTTGGGATATCTAAAAGCGCTGAAGTCCTTCTCACTTAGATTTTTTAAGAGTTCATTTAATTTGCCTGCCCTCTTTAAGATAAACAATTGGACACAACTTGTCCGGCTTAACTTGATATGTATGAACCAAATTAGTCCACTATCATGGCTCCAAATATTTAAATGTGTTCCAAATTTGCAAGAATTTGATGTTAAAGGAGTTGATATGTCTAATGAAGGAATAGACTTCCTTTTTACTTGCTGTCCCAACTTAGTACATTTGAGAGTTTTAAGTAATTTATTGACTGATAGTGGATTAGTAAATCTTTCAAAGTGCTCTAAGTTGAAGTCTCTAGATTTGTCTCAGTCTAACAGTTTAACTTGTAAATGCTTACACCAGGTGGTAAAGTGTTATAAATTGACAAACCTCAACCTATCCTGGAACAATTGGTTGACAGATCAAGGTATACACATTTTGCTGCAGTGTAGCAATCTTACTGTTTTAAGGGTAGACTTTTGTAGTCAACTAAGAGATTTAGTGTTTCTTCAAATTCCCACTAACCTTAAACATTTAAGAGTATTATATGTTCGATGCAATCCTGACTGGTACATAATTCCAGATAAATATCTATGTGACCTTTTGAAGCAAATGCCAAATTTAAAAGTTATAAGCCAATATTAATATTATTAACTAGAAATAAATATATATTTTAATCAATGTAATAATAAAAATAATTATCTTATTTTCAATGGCAGATTCAGAGCTTTACTGTACTATATCATAGGCAATTTTTGTTAAACTTTTTAAATTGCTAAAAAAAGTAAAAAATGAATTTACATTGTGGAATTAATTAACATAACAAATTATATTGTAATTGAAACATTACAATTTTATCTAATCATATGGTAATACACTTCAAACGTTTTTAGCACTGCATCTTACTACCTTTTTGGGTTATACGCCTAAGTACTAATTACACTAATGGGCTAGGGATGAGAAAGGTTGAATCTATAGGAAGTGTACTCGCATTTATATGGAGGGAGAGTAGTAAAAACCATTTTCAGTGCACCTGACCGAGATCAAGCCTTGATCTCCCTGTATTCACCAGTCTAATAATCAAATAGCCAAAGCTATTATTCATGCTTATTTATGCAATCTCGTACAGTTATAATAATTGTACAAATGGCAGCATTAAGCCAACTACCGAGTCGAAGATGGCTGCGTTATCTGATAGCTCGTGATATTAATATAATCACACATTTGTAGCCGAGGATTTCCGCTAAGTCCATCATAGACTCTGCCTTAAAATATGAGTGAAGAATGACCCTGAGCACAGAACGAATCCTGGATAGCTCAGTGGTTAAAGCATTGGCGTATTAAGCCAAAGGTCCCGGGTTCGATTCCCGTGTCTAGGTGTCATTTTTCAATTTCCAGGAAATTTATTTATGTTACTTAATCTTTTTCTTATACTTATAATATATGTTCCCTACACTTTAAGAAAACCCGCAGTGGTAGACCTCCTCTCGTCGCCTATGGATGTCCCTTCCGGGACTATCCTCAGTCGCTTCCGCCCATAGGCGAGTATAAAAGCGGCTGAGGGCTGGATCTCGGGATTCATTCATCTGGTGGCAGGAGGAGGAACAACAAAAATGAGTGAAGAATGACCCTGGGCATGGGACGATTCCGAGATAGTTCAGTGGTTAGAGCATTGGCGTACTAAGCCAAAGGTCCCTAGTTCAATTCCCGTGTCCAGGTTTCAATTTTCAGAATATTTAATTTTTAGTTTACCGACAATCTAGTGAATTTCTGGTACTAATCTAGCTAGAACACTTATATGTTGTTGGCAACACTGTTAATGATTTTACTTTTAAGTCAAATATCCTGATGATTTAGTTAACTGTCAAAAGCACTCAAAATTATTTTGTTGGTAAGAAGGTATTCTATTCATTAATTTTTAAGCCATCACATTGTTTTTTCCTAAACAAGGATGTTGATTAAACAGTGTAGTGTTTTTTGATGATATTCGTTGCAGAAGAAAAATAACTTAACTAATTTATCATTACATTACTTCCCAAATTAGGAAAAATCTCTGGTATGGTATAAGCAATGGTTTAATGGAATTAAGAGGAAGAAATGTGTTGCCTCTGCATCTAGTGTCATTTGCTCTAAGCATTTTAGAGTGTCAGATTTTGATCAATCCTTTCTTTTAAAAGAGAGACTTATGCTCAAAATAAAAATCCATTAGAGAAAATTAAAATCTGAAGCGTGTTCTTTGTTGTTTTTGAAATGTAAAGATGTATTGGTGGCTCCAAACCGTACTTTCTCTTACATAAAACATATTGTAAGTGAAATCATCGCTACTACTAGCAAATTATCTGATTAAAGCCTTGCTATATCCATGGATGTTACGGAGCTGAACGTAAACATTTTCAAGTTTTTCCAATCAACAAATGAAGTGTCCATTCAGTGTGAACTCAAAAGTGAAATATTTAGATCGTTGAATAGGAACATATCAGATGATGTTTTGCAGTGTTTAAGGTGCCCATGGTGAGCACAACAGTAAAAAAAATGCTCGTGTAAAGTTATGCATTTCACAATGCCTCTTAAATTCCCTATGCTTTCGCTGGCATGACAACAGACATCTTCTAAATCTGAAGCTATTACAACACAGTATCCACATGTACAAACATCAGTTTGTTGTAGGTTTTCATCCTGCTCGTTATCACTATCCTCACTTCTACTTGAAACTGATACGGGTTCCAACCACTCATGATGCAGGAGGCATAGTTTAGTGTGTACAACCGTCGAGAAGATTAATGGGAACAGAAGTGAGTGAGGAATAGACGAGCGTGAATAGTGTTATGATAGCCGGTGGTCACACGGGTTATGGTTTGTGACGTCACACACAGAATCTAAGACCTGTGTTGTTGCGCGCTAGCTCAACTTATCATGCTGAAACAAAGATAGTTTTTCTTAGAATTTTCTCTTTCTCTGATCTGAAGTGAAAATGTCTTCTAGGCCAAACTGCTCCTTTAATTAATTCTTTGGTAAAATTTTTATAAATAGTCATAAAAAAAAGGTGTCATATTATTTTCCTTCATGTCGTATTTCTTTATTATTATTATTATT
The DNA here is from genome assembly GCA_902151455.1 of Timema bartmani. Classification (NCBI taxonomy): domain Eukaryota; kingdom Metazoa; phylum Arthropoda; class Insecta; order Phasmatodea; family Timematidae; genus Timema; species Timema bartmani. Next base: position 68,142 of record CABFWB010002784.1, read on the forward strand.
ATTATTATTATTATTATTATTATTATTATCATCATCATCATCAATGTTATTAATTATATTACATACTAAGTTTATATAAAGAACTCTGTCAGAATTATTAAGGTTATAAATTTCAGCCAATTTACTTTAAAAGATACCAAAAAATGTGAAATACAAATATTTAATGTATAATGTAAATATTACTATTTTATTTACTGTATATGAAACAAAACTGCTCTTATTTTCTACTAAACATATTTAAAAATAGCTTCTAGAAGCACCAAATATTCATAATTCTATTTTCTTCCAGCTCCCGCACCCTCTACTCCCAGAAATGGGATCCTGGTTACGGCAATATTTGAACCACCCCCTTAACCTCTCATGAAATAAAATGACTTGCTTGCAAGTGAATTATACCAAATATTTTCTAAATTGAAAACAATTAATTAATAAACACAATTTTAAAACTAATGTGCATTCATATGGATCTTTTTTCAGTAAAAACATGGCCAATAAAGTTTAGAATATTGGGTGTGTTATACAAGAAGCTTTATGTCTATATAGATGTATAAACATATTTGTATATAGATGTGTATTGTGGAATGTATTGTAGTAAAGAAAATATTAATAAACTTTATACATGGGTAGGTATATTTTTCCAGAACCTTGTGTGGCAGAGCTCTTTGAAAGTAATAAACCTAGAAAGATGATACTTGGACCCATCATTTTTAAATTTTCTAGAATAGTTCCATACCTAGCATAAAGATATATCACCAAGCAAGTTTCTCCACACACGTGACTACTGTGCTGGGCATCCAGTTCTTTGTTATTATTGTTAAGTTCAGCACACTAGTTGTTAATGGCTTAATCTAATGAGGCAGGGATGAGGAAAGTATTTAATAGTGAGTTAACCCACATAAACGTGAAGAGAGGTTGGGAAAACTCCCATCAGTTAAACCGGCCGAGATTTGAACATCAATCTTCTCGTCAAGGGTGATCAATAGAGTGCGAGCCAACGACTCTATCCCTAGACCACCGCTGTGGGTAGACTTGGTACCAGGTTGATTTGACCAGCATGAACTGACATTTATATTTGGTAAATTATCGGCCATTGATACTGGGTGTTATGTCATAGTAATAAGTTAGTTTGTACATCATGTGCCTATATAATCAGTTTGCTCAGAAAGGGTATGTTAAATATCCCGGTGAAAACACAAAGGTTTATCCACACATTTCTCCTAACCTCTACACAAATTACATCCTATGTGAATATGCACATCAATTTATAATATTATTAATACAATATATTTATTCCTACCAACAAATTTACCCATGTGTCCTTAAAAGAAATGTGGCTGTAATAGGGCCATAATTTTGCTTTCTAGAAGAAATCTTCGTCCTTTAGGATTATGTTTTGATGTTTCTATTTGATACATTATAGACTTACGGGCAACAAGATTTAATTTGATATCGCTGTAAATGCTTTGTTCAGAAAAGTGGTTGGTTTCTTCAAGTCTTTTTTTGTGAACTAGGTTTTTTTTGCACTGATATTTTGTCAGCCTCTTGAAATAGTTGGTGGGCCCATATAGGTGTGTGTGTGCTTTAGAAGTCAGATGTGCAGACTTTAGCACACTCACGTCCTTCAAAAGAGGGTGATGACATATTTTTGAAATGTCCCTTCTTCGTTCTGGAGCTGTAAAAATAAAATAAATTTTTGTCAGCAATTATAAAATCTCACTCATCCCACAACACCACCCCCAAAAACAGTTGAATGCAAAAGTGTAGTAATTAGTAAGAGGCCGAAAAAGACTTAAAACCTTCATTAAAATATAGGGAAAGTGTCCAAGAATCCTTATATAAGAAAATCTCAACCTTATTTGTTGTTTTAGGCTCTACCGAAAATTTTGCTAAGTCCCATATTGAGAAAATTTAAAGATATAACCAAAAAATGGAACTTTGGGGCAAAGGGGTTTCCCAAATTGTCACAACTAATAAAGAATACTTGCCAGTATAATCAATAATAAAGGTTTATATAAATGTGGAGAGACAACCACAAATGACCATAAGAAATAGATTTTTTTTAAATTTCTAAACAATGGTTAGGCAAATGTGGGGTGGAGGGTGTGTGTGTGTGTGTGTGTGTATGTGTATGTGTATGTGTATGTGTATGTGTATGTGTATGTGTATGTGTATGTGTATGTGTATGTGTATGTGTATGTGTGTGGGTGTGTGTGTGTGAAAATTTAAAAAAAATTTTTTTATATAAATTTGTAATTTTATAAGAAGGGTGAGGGACTACCCTAGTTAACTAGAAATGTATTTAAGTTTTTATATTTTAAAATTAAGGTTATGAAAATAGGGGCCAGCTAATAATTTAAAAAACTATAAAAAATAGTGTGGTGAGAAATCAAAATATTCGCAAGCCAACAGGTAGATCACCACAAATAATCATAAAATACTGAAAATTTGAAATATGAAAATTAGTGCAAAGAAATGGGGGGTTTAAAATTTCACTAAATAATTTAAATAAACAACTTTTTGGTGTGTTTTAACGTCAATGGGTAGTAAAACGCAGTGGTTAGTTAAAAAAAAAAGTATGAATGCTAAAAGCCTGAGGGGGTAAAACGACGAGCGACTAGTTTTTACGTATCTTACAAACAGCTTGATGGAAATCTATCAATTGTCAGGAAGGTTCATTTTAGGTAACGGGTAACATTGTGATCCTTTTTTTACCTGTGTGAAGTTGGGTCCAATAAGCTAGTTAATAATATTACTATTAGCACCACGTCTTACTACCCGTTCGGGTTATACGCACTTGCGCTAATGTGTAATGGTAGGGTGATTGTGAGATGAAATGGAGAGATCTACAGTTTAACGTGGAATCCGAACCACGGTGGAGGCCTGGCATTCCACACACATTCACAAGTTGTGATCAAAACACGACTTTTCAGAAGTGAAGAAAAGGATTTGGCAATCAGATAAATCTGTGCCGGGACCGAGGATTGAGCCCCAGACCCCCAACACAGAAGGCTGACACCTTACCACTAGACTGCCAGGTAATAATAATTCCAAGGATATTAGTGAATAGGTATATTAATTAAACATAAATACTTGGAAATTAAGGTTCAGTAATCAGTTTTTAAATTTACTTACTTGAAATAGAGTCATATCTCCGGGATGGCCGACTTTTTGTTGTTGTAAGGTCCAATGTTGAAGAAAGCCCACATGCTTTGCTGATATTTTTTGAAGGAGTGTGTACCTTTGAGAAACATAAAATTATGTTTATATTGTTGTCAAGGTAATATAATTGTAAATAAGTAATGATAATTATTATATAAATAATAAAATATTTCAAATCTGACGTACACACAAGTCATGGTTTATATTTATTTGAACAATGAAACTATAAATAATCTGGGGTTAAAAAAAATTTAAGCACAAGGATGAGCCCTAGGTCTAAAGCGTCAACTTAAATTTTTACTGGGTGCCAGTGATGGAGAGGTGGAGGTTCATACCCCGGCCGGGTACACTGGGGTTGGTTCTCCCATGTAATCTTTCACCGTGAGTTTCCCATATCTTGTATTTTTATTTTTTTTGGTTACATTCAGCAGATGGTATAATAACGGTTTAATTTAACTGAGTAAATATGAGGACGGTAGTTAATAGGAAGTAAACATATATTTGTGTGTCAGAGAAAATGGATTAAAAACATTAATATATCACACACATATGAAGAACAACCTTCAGTTTACCAAACTAAGATCTACAACCTGGCCTCCCCATCAACAATGTTCGAGACCAGTGCGTTAGCTCATTCAGTCACTCATGCAGGTTTCTCTATTTGGTTTTACAAATGCATTTCCTTTAAATCCCTTCATCACACCTCCAACTTTAATTTGGTTGCATAGGTAACATTTTTTTATGATAAAACGTATAGTAATAAAAAAAAATTTCAATAAGGGTTAAAAACTTCAACATAAATAAATAAAAAGTTACAAAAAAAATTGGAAACAGTCTGTAATGATACTATATTCAAAAAGTCATGGATGAAGTGTAATTTTCTTTAAAGTGCTGTATGTAAAATATCCTTTTAAGACTTCATCCATGGAGAATCACGCGCTTTTCAGAAATAATGACAAAGAATTGCACCACTAAAACTTTTTTTTCTTTCATTCATAAACCAACTCCGTAGTGTTTACCAAAAAAAGCAAGTGACGCTAACTCCCTCTACCCAATAGGAAGCTAGCCTTCACGACACCTGTCGCCAGGACGCTTTCGATTAGTTGGTTTTGACACTGGACACGAGAGGTCCAAGAGGCAAGGGGTAGGTCATATATTAGCTGTTTGTACGTATGAACACAACAGTGCTGGCTACATAATCTATAGAAGTCGATTCATCATGCGGCTCCTTAAAACAGTGCCACTAACTAAAATTTATAGAGTAGTCACATAAATCTACACAGCACGGTACTCAAAATACGGAAGTGTAATGTTACAAAGAAACAATCTGTAATACAACTAAACGGAATCACATAAAATCATATCTTCAGTGCCGAAGATAAATCACTTTAATAAATCGTGTGCAACATTTAAAAGTTGTATTTATTCAATTAAAATATCATATCGAAATACCGTACCGCTTTAATTAGCGCTCGATCACGTGGTAATTATCAGCTGATTAAACGGTATCACTTTAACCGGTGCCCTAAACAAACGTGGTCATAATAATTCGGTATCGTAACAATTGGTGCTTGATCACGGGGCTATAATTACCAATTTTATCACAAAATAATCCGTAATCACTTTAACTCTAAATAAATGAAGAAATTGCTAAAGATCATGAAGTATTTCTAAAGTTTTCATAAAGCTAAATTTTACTCACATGTGTACAAACAGATCAAAAGATAGAAATCGGTGGCGCTCTAAAAAAAATGCTCTTCAGCTAAGCACCATCATTGAAATGTATTTTTAAACAATTTTTGCCTGTAACTTTTTTTTCAAATTATTATATTTAAATTTATATTAGGACATCTTTTGTAAAAGCATACAAGTTAGTAATATTTTATTTAGAATCCAACTGAGCTAGACCCCCTTATATTGCCTCCCACCCTCTTCTCCTGGTTATGCCCCTGATGAAATCTGAGCATGGTTATCTCAAATATATTTGAAGAGTAATAATACTTTATCTTTGATTATTTTGAGCCTAGTAGGGCCTACACGTTTTTTACACTCTGGAAAACAACTTTTTAAAAATATAAGGCCCAATTAAAGTTTTTCAAACATTTTTCAATTTTGAATCATCATAAGTGTCTAAAGTAAATTTATAAAGTTGCTAGTTTGTTTAGTTTTACATTTAAATTACTTATATTTTAGAAAAAATAAGCCTATTAACTTTATATATAAATAATTTTATTAAATGTATATTTATTTAAAAGATATACACGATGGATAGATGGATTGGTCGGGGGGAGGGAGGGAGGGAGGGATGGATGAAATTTTACGGTTTTATATGGAATAACAAGTAAAAATTATCCCATATAAAAGTGTAAAATTTCACTAAATTTCCAATAATATGAAGTAAAATCTATCATCTTTAATACAAATAAGACTTGAAGATGGTGAAAAATCACCGAAACATGTAGCCGTCATAGAAGAAAAGTAAATAAACTAAGGAGAAAGGAATAAAAAAGAAGATATAACCTTACTATCAAAAATTTCAGCAAAACATATTCATCCAATTATAATTATTATATAGATCACTAGTTCCTAAAATAAACTTTAATGGTCCAAATCGATATTCTATTCTTTTTCTACGCCAATTTTGTATGTTTTTCCAAATTGAATAATAAAATCACTGTAATGATAAAATTTTCATCATTTTATGTGGCTACTTTTTTAAAGTAGGTACCTAACTTAATTTTAATATTCTGATTATGGGTTTCAAACATGTCTACCGCAGCGATCACACATAAATGCTTTTATATGATAGCTTTTGGGGCTCATAATACACAATGCATGATTTGGAATATGTTATTCTAACATCAGGATAGATTATTAACTTAATTTCTGTTTTTATTAGTTATGATTGCACTACAAGGTAAAAGCGAGATAATAGCCCTTATTGTTAGCACTAGACACTATGTTGCACGCAAGGTTAATCGATCAGCAGCCTAGAACGATTGTAGTTTATTTCATTTCATTCTAATACAAAAAACAAACGGTCTCACAGGTACCATTATCACCCAAATGAATTGTTTTACTACTTGATGGATGAAAATCTGAAAACAAATTTTGCCGGTAAGTAAAGTGTTGTGAAGCGCAAAGCGGCGCAGCTGGAGCGACAGTTACAAGAGCGCGAAGGAGATCAAACGGCACCAAAGAACGTTTCTTTTTTTCCCCAAGATTTGACCGTTAGTGGAGTTTAGAGATTTCTATGCGATTACAGGAACTTAGTACATACTACAACAAATGAAACACCATCAAAATTGATGTTTATTATACAACTTAGGACTAGGCTAGATTTTCTACGTACTAACGTAAATGAAAGTGTAGAACAAAATCAGAGAAAACAGGTTAAATATGTAAAGGGATTTAAAACTCGTGAACTAATTTCCAACCAACGGGTACTAGTCAGAGACTATCGAGCAAAGAATAAATGGATTGAAGGGGTTGTTGTATCGCAAATGAGGCCAGCAGTCTATTTAGTCAGATTGGGGTTAGTGACATGGAAACGTCATATTGACCAATTAATTAGTTTACAGTCTTCTCCTGAAACTAGAGTGGAGGAGATAGAACTTAGCGTTAGAGAGCCATATCCCTCATAGCTAGATCCAAAATCTAGTAGGGAAGGTTTGACATCTCCTAAAGCAAATAGGGGTGACAATCATTCTCCATTCGTTCCCAGGGTTGAATCTCATGAAAAGGGCAGTGGCCCAGAATCACACCCATCTCAGAGAGTTGAAATCTCACCGCAGGTAAAGGAGCCTAGGTATCCAACTAGGGGTAGGAAACCTGTAGATTAAATTAGTAAATAATTTAAATTGTTATTACATTATTCCAGTGTGACAATTGAAAACTATGGTCAGATACTATATTCTGTATTTTTGTATAAAAAAGTGTTTATAATGTAAACTCTTTCATCATGACAATTGGAAATCGTGGTCAAGTATTGTATTCTTATTTTATGTATATTTGTGTATTTTGGGAAATGTATGGTCAATAAATTGTGAGGAAGGAATGTGATGTATTTCCATGTACGTTGGGTATCATGTGGGGTGATGTAATAAACTGTCTGCTTCCCATCATGCCCATCCTAAATGACTATCGATAATCTTATCGATAGCCGGTGTTCCCGGCAAACCATTCTCACTCAAGCAGCAACATTAAACAAAGTAAGTCGTGTTCTTATTCCAGCCGTCCTTACTATGTTACGGACGTCACAATTACCCTCATACAGGAGCCTGTGCTTAAGCTGTGTGATCCTAATGCAATCATTGAGCTACACACGGATGCAAGTGCTGGGGGTTGGTTGGAATGCTCCTACAAGAAGGTGCAGATGGTCGTATTCACTTAAAATAGCTCGTGTGTAAGAAAACTACAGATGTGGAATATAATTACCACTTAAGCAAGCTCAGTTAATGGCTATAGTGTGCATGAACAGTTTGATACAATTTTTTACTAGGCATTAAGTTTACAGTGGTGACTGATTGTCAAGATTAGCTTACATGAATGGAAGGCGAACGATAAACCCACAGATTGCTAGGTGGTACAATTTTATACAGGAATATGCCTTTGTGGTAAAACACAGACCAGCTGGGAAGATGGACCACATGAATGCCATGAGCCGTGCACCATTGAGTGTAACCCCCTTCCCATTATACATAATAACAAGGTGGTAACAAGAGGAGAGTACTTTATTTTACAACAAAGAATAATACAAGAACAAAGCTTAGCAGAGTGAAAGTAAGTTGATAGTGCTTTGTTAGGAATGAGTATTGACGCCAGCCTATCCTCTGATATGGTCTTCTAGATAAAATAATAGCTAACAACACTCAAACAGTATTAAGTATAACACCAAGTATATTTATATAAAACACCAAGTTGCCAATAATGACACACAGCTTAAATCCCATTTATAAACTTTAGTAGCTTGAAACTAAAAATAACAAGACCATCCCATACCGATCGGTAGAGTCAAAACTCTGTTTGAGATTCGCGTAGTTAAAGAATAAATACTTTGTTTATTTTGCAAACGGCATTATGTGGCCTAACGAGATCCCATTATACAATGAGAGAGATCAATAATAGATTATACACAAACCTTATATATATAT
>CABFWB010002784.1:76461-96596 GCA_902151455.1 Timema bartmani
TATATATATATATATATATATACAAACCTTATATATATAAATGTGTGTTTATATTGGTTGAATTTACAAATGGCATAACCGGTGAGATGTTTGACAATACTAATTTAAACTTTTATATATATATATTTTAAATTAGTATTGTATATATATATAAAAGTTTAAATTAGTATTGTCAAACATCTCACCGGTTATGCCATTTGTAAATTCAACCAATATAAACACACATTTATATATATAAGGTTTGTATATATATATATATATATATACATATATCAACAACTATCGGTAAATAGAACATTAACATGGTGACTCCTAGCCTTGAACCGTGTGACCATTAATAATACAATCATAGACGCTTATAATATCAATAAGCCCCGTCTAACTCAGAAATCGGGTAAATATTAAAGATAACCTAACATCAAACTAGAAAAATGGCATTTTAAATCTAAGTCCTAAATTTAATGTCCTGCAATCACATGATAAATAATAAAGCAAAACCTAATTATTGACGTCAGGTAAGCTGCGGCGTCTTTCCACAAATAACGTGGCCGTAGCCCAAATCTCGATTTTAAAACTCTTAAATAATCAAAACAGAAATTAATAAGCTCGGGTAAAAGAACCACGAAAGGCAACCAAATTTGAACATGGTTTCATACTAGCCAGAATATCCCAAAGCTAAATAATTTAAATATAATGAGCTCATAGTTAATAATCTTGAATAGCAGAAATAATAACGCCGAATAGAATTTTGAAAAGTAAATTAAGTAAAATATCCCCCAAACAAATAATTATGACTGTGAATAGAACCATTACGCCGGAAAAGAATTTTGAAACATAAGAAATGTGTAACCTTGAATTTTGGGAGACGTCGCAAACCTTGGCTGAAGGCAGTGATATAATTAATACCAATAATAACTAAACGAGCACAGAAAAATCAAACGTCATATGACTAGAAAGAATGAGAAAGAAGGAAGGGAAAGAGAGGGCAGAGTTAGAGAGCCGTCTTGCACCAGGCGGAATAAACTAGAAGGACGGAAAGGGTGGTGGAGGAGAGGAGTATGGAAAAAAAAAAGCAGGTTGAGTAGTTCGTCGAGCGACCGTAATTTGTTTTCTTGGGCATGGCCTTCCTTCACGAGCAGGGGTGTTGGTTCATTCCTCGCTTCAGTCTATGATGTCGTGAGTGAGAGTGTGGTGGTGGCTTGTCGACTACACCTCTGCTGGGCGCTTGGTGGACTCGGGAGTGAAATCCCGGGCATTGTGAAGGGCCCAGCGGGGGAAGGTACCGGGGGCGTAATATACCCGGGGTGGACCAAATGGAGCTAGGGGTAGTTGAATTTCATTAAGTTAAGAGCCAAAATCTGTGTTGTAATGTTAAAAAGGAAATTCATATTGAAATTGTAAAAGTAAAGTCAAAGTTATGTGGAAAAACGGCCCGGATTTAAATTTTGTAAGATACCGGGCCTGTAAACACTTAACAAATAAATAAAACTACAAGACCGTATCCAAATGGGATAGAGGGTGAGTTTAACATCACTTTATTGTAACGTTACATGAGTTGTGAACAATACACTATGGCAGAAGTGATTAGTGATAGGTGTGAGGTGTTTTTAACCCTATCAGTTGAAGATTAAGTACTAGCAATGCAACATAGAGAATCATAATTGAGGAATATTATGCGCATACTCTAACTACACCAACCACACAGAACTAAAGCTGAGCAAATCAAGGTAGTTGATTTGTAAATGGTAAATGGGAAGGTGTGCAAAATTGAGAAACATAATCAGCAGACATTCAAACTGTTTGTTATTCCTAAAGTGATGAGAAAAAATCTTACTGTTAAATTTCATGACCTGTCTGGACACTTCGCAGTCGACTTTTCCCTTGCTAAGATGAAAGAAAACGATTGGTTTCCTGGCATGAAACGATATGTTCAGCATCATATAGCTTACTGCTTTGAGTACCTCCTGAGTAAGTTCCCAGGGGGGGCAAAAAGCAAGGATACTCAACCCAATAGCTCCAGGTACTCGGCCTTTTCAAATTGTGCACATCGATCACTTAGGACCTTTTCTTCGAAGCTCAGAGGGTAATTGTGAACTCCTTGTAATCGTGGATAATCTGTAGAATTTCTTGTACTCCCCTAGTACATGTGATTTATACCAGATGGTGCAGGCAGCACTAACCATCCGAAGAGGTGAGTGTGTGCCAAGGGCGTAGGCAGGCTTTTTCCGGGAAGGGGGGGGGACTTTATGGTCAAGCCGTAATGGAGAACTAAATAAAAGCAACATGTTAACCTTATCTTTGTTTAAATTCCTATTAATTTAGGGGATGGGCACCCTCACCTACCCCTATCCTGGATACGCCCATGAACTAAGAATAGCATCTTATTAAAAACATCTTTAACTAAAAAAATACTCTTGGATTTACTGAAAAATTTGAGAACTTCCTTCTCAAATCTCTCCTTTTTTTCCAATGCAGTTTTTCTGTTCACACTCAGTAAGCATAGCCCATTGAGATGCTCCCCTGTCATTGTCAACATTAGCCAGGTCTATACTCTTCGCAAGGTACTGAATGACTGCACAACGGTATAAGTGGTACATGGCTGAGCAAGGGAGATGAGCAGAGCCTTTTTTGTGGTAGGGTAAAATAGTTACGCCTATTTAACAAGGTCTGTATGTTCAAGTCTTTTGGCTGCTCTTTGCTGAGATTCTTCTCTTTCCACATGGGGTATGATAATTCAGAGTGACAGAAACGATGTATTGGGTTTTGGTGGCAGTAGCATGTAGCTGGAATAATTATGTCCTCGTATTCCATTTCCTTTTAGTGATAATCTCTCCAACCTTTCAACGATGTTCACAAAATGCTCGTTGAAACTGCAATACTTTTGTACGTTTGGGACCATCGCGTCTCACAGTGGAGTGGAATGTTTGGGGCGTATTTTCTTTTCAACACTGACTCTCTGAAGAACCTTATGACGTCCTTAGTAGTGGAGATGGTGTTGCGTGTTTCTTGAACACTTTTCGTTCACTACAAGATTCGGTTTATGTGATACACAATGGAAAAACATGTCCTTCTCATACTTTTATTTTAAAATTGTTTGCACACTACCTATAACTGAACAACCATCATAACCATGGCCTACACATTTCTCCGGGTCAAGCTCATTTTCTATCAGAAATGCTCATGGTGCGTACCCCACTCCGAATGGGTAGAAATCCTATCAAATCAGGTTGTTGACTTAGGAAGAAGAGGAAAAATACTAAATTTAGTCAATTTTATATGAATTTAAATTTACATGAGGTAATCTTAGACCGTGTAATATAGGACAAAATTAGGATAAATACATGTACATCCATACTATGCAATATTTTTCACATCATGACTTTCAAATTTGTCCTTTAGTTCAATTTCCAATCGAATGTTTCATAAAATTTAACTTTTTTATATATATTTTCAGTACATATATTAAGCTAAAGAAATATTGATTAGGAAGACAAGGTTTCAGACTAAATGTACCCGCATTCATGTGGAGGCAGGTTGGGAAACCATTTAGGGAAAATATCTCAATGCACTTTCTACCCATTAACCAGCATTCCGTTATAGCACGAGAGTGATGTGCTAGACCTTAAATTAGTTAAATAACATAAAATCTAAATACACAGCTGTGTAGCATCAGCCACATCCCATTTTAAAATGTCAGTGGGCAGACTTGAAACAAATTGAGGACTGTTGAATCTAGGGTTCTACAAATCCACTAATATTTTTTAATGATTGCATTTTTTTAAATTACACCATACTTAATCAATGAGCCTTTGACTAGAAAATGATTTAATATTTATATTTAAAAAACACAACGCTTAATGTCATCAGGAAGCATTCGACACGAAACCACTTAGAGTTTAAATACCAACTTCATAAGACAGTTTTGAGTACATTTGATTTTAACTTAGTTAGTTCATTTTTAGATAGCACATCGTGGTTAGTGTAACGCTCTTGTGTGTTGAGCTACTTTTGTTAAAATAAATTAGAGTTATCAAACAAATAAGAAATCTATTACAATCATTAGAAAACATTTAATTGTAGTACGGAATATATATAGTTTTGTTTTATAAGGTTTCCGTTTTTTATTATTGGTTGTATTTTATGGTACCCACATTTGGGAACTTTAATTTCCATAACTGTCTAAATGATCAAATTTAAACTTAGTGTTTTAATATTTCTAGAGTATTTAAATTAGTAGAGTGTTATTATATCAGGATAGCGGTACTGATGCTAATTCGCTCCGTATTCTAATTACAGGAACTATAGAGTAGCTAGAGCCGTAAATCTTAGATCTTGGTTCAGAGAAAAACCTAAATATATTTATCTTGATTGTTGATAGTTAATTTTATTTTATTAGTTGGCTAACATGGCTATGTTTAGTTAGTTGTTTCTTAACTTTTTCTAATTTAATACTACACTTTTACTCAAATAATAAATAAATCCACCATTGTTTTTGTGTTTTTAAATTTATATATAAAACACATTTGTTAAATTTGTAGGTAAGTTTTTTAATAATTCTACAAATTAATTATACATTTTCATATTATTTATTTGAATGGCCAATCAAAAATGAATTTTTTTTTTAGAATTTTAACATGGTCATGGTATTTTTTAATTATATATATAAATTTTGTAATGTCCCATATAAAATACTGCACGTCTTATACTTAATGCAAAAAGTAGGCCTGTGCTTTTTTTTTTATTAGTAGACTAAAAGGGCGGGATTCCTAATACTTTTTCTTTGTTATATTAGCCTAGAGTAAAAATACAAGGGGATGAGACCCAAGAACTTAGGGTTGCCAGATTTCATGGTCGTCAAACCGCAACAGCGATCAGCTAGAAAAAAAACCCCAGAGACAGGCAAAGAGGTATCTAAGCAAGCAAACATCGAATTATTGTATAGATAAAGTTTATTAAGAACAAAAACAAAACAATCTCAGCAAACTTAACTTAAAAATTATACAAACAGTGCTGACAGTACTGATTATTTGTATATATGTATAAGGAATACTTTTTTTTAGGAACAAAAACAAAAATCACAGAAATTATCTCACAACTCAACTCAAAAATCACAGAAACAAAACTGATATCTTATTCCTTTTTTTAAAATATTTCAATTGATTTGGCCAATTTAAAGGGCCTTGTTATTCAATAAGTAATCGTGCATTTATCAACAATTAAAATCATAATTTTCTAGATACTGAAGAATACTTTCAAAAATATCTATTGAAAGTTTATTTCTCTCGTCCGCCCATTGTAAAAAGCTTCCGCCTCTTTTACAAGGTCTGTATGTTCAAGTCTTTTGGCTGCTCTTTGCTGAGATTCTTCTCCTTCCACATGGGGTAGGATAATTCAACTTCAGAGTCGAAGTTTTGCAACTTATAAAGACTGGAGAACTGCTTGGCTTTCCTCTTGGATTCTTGAATGATCATCTCAAACATGATAAGGAGATGTAGAGCCAAAATTGTAAAAGCAGGTGAATGTTCTTTTGAGAAATGTTTCTCCAATGAATACATTAAAGTGTCCAATTAAGGGATAACAAAGGATCTCTTCCTGTACTCTATAGAGCTGGACGATGGAGGATTGGAGCGATGTAGCTGTCTTCAAACAGATCTCGACACCGTAAATTCCACTCCAACTTTCTTGGCAATCCTGTAGCATCCTCTACAAGCTCTGTAGCAACTTGCTCGGCATCATTGCGGTGAGTTGTTATCATTCCAAAGATCCGTTTGATATGCTGTGAACATTGGAGCTGGTCCAGGTTTTTAGACTGTAGCGCATTTACTACAGGTTCTAATAAGGCAGAATACTTAGCTTTCAGAGTGACAGAAACGATGTTTTGAGCTTTGGTGGCAGTAGCATGTAGCTGGAATAATTATTTCCTCGTATTCCATTTCCTTTTAGTGATAATCTCTCCAACCTTTCAACGATGTTCACAAAATGCTCGTTGAAACTGCAATACTTTTGTACGTTTGGGACCATCGCGTCTCACAGTGGAGTGGAATGTTTGGGGCGTATTTTCTTCTCAATACTGACTCTCTGAAGAACCTTATGACGTCCTTGATAGTGGAGATGGTGTTGCGTATTTCTTGAACACTGTTCAAGTTGTTCACTACAATGTCTCGCTTATATTCTTTCCACGCTACCATTGTGACCTGGTATGGAAAAAATATATTCTCACAGGCAATATAAATCTTTATATTGCTCAAGAAATTCCGTTTCTTATTTGGAAAATACAACTAAGTTACTGGTACCCTTTTTTCTGAAGCTATTTTCTTCTTCTGGTCTGGAGATTGTAATTCACTTGTTAGGCCTAATATGGTTTTTATTGCAGTAATTTGATAAATTAAAAATGTGTCATTTACATCAATATTTTTTTGTTTTCAAAGATTCATCTGATTTTTCTACATCTTGTAATTCGGGAATTTTTCCCAAAGTTATCCAGGAAAACACCGAATATTTTTTTAATAGTATTGTCCACAGTTTCAAATAGTCACTCGTTCTTTCATAAAATTTTGCTGCTACTTTATGAAATTCATCAATTTGTTTTTTTGAAATAACTCCATTTTCTTGATATTTATTTAATATTGATTTAACTTGAAAGGGTAAAAATTGAATCATCTTTTCCATTGCTGTATTCCCAGTTGACTTAATAACATTTAAAACTTCTGTAATTGATTTTTTTCTTCCTTCAATTTTTAATTTTTGGAAATGAAAAATTCTACATTGATTATGAAGAAACCAAAGATAGACTTCACTGAGAGGATTGTTGAAAAAATCGAGTTAAATCTTGAGTGTTTTTTCTTCCGACAAAAAATAAATAAATCTTAAAGCATCAAATAACTTTAGAGTTTGTTCAGTAGATGGTAACATTGACAGTCATGTTTTGGAATGTGAGAGTAGACTTTTATATGCTACATTCACAAAATTACAGAAATTTTTTAGACTTTCTGTCCTTACAGTATACGTATATAGCAAGATAATTAAATAATTTTTTAATTAGTTGATCAGTGTCTCACGATAATTGGTCAGCCTCTGTTTGTAATGTATTATATAATATGTGTGCAGGGCATCCAACTACTTCAATATCTGCTCCAATTTCAATTTTTAGTTTTTTGTATACATTATTAGTACTATGTATCTCTTGTCCACCAAAATAAACGTTAGCATTGTCGCTGCCAAATACAATGCATCTCTTTATGTCCATTTTTAAATACTTTAAAACCTGTACACAAAAAATTCCCCAATCTCAACACTTTTATATTAATACCTGTCTTGGAATATTGAATCAAGAGCGGATTTTTTATTTATTTCATTTTTGTGGTTACTTGCATCGGTGCTAACGCTATAAAATGAGCAACTTTGAAATTCATTACGAATGAGATCAACTTAATGAGGCATTTTGCTGCAGTAATCTTTTCCTTTTCTAAACTATCTTGTTTTACAAAATAATTTGTAATAGTTTTACTCATACTTGATGATACATTGTATATATGTTTCTGCTTTTCAATGTGATCTTTTATTTCCGCAATTCCTCCGTGACTAATACTTAAATATGTATTACAGTGTTTGCACTAAGGCTTCATATTCAGTTCTGCCTTTTTAAATAAAAGGATATTTCTCGCTATATTTGTCGGAAAATTTGCACTATATCGTCGGCATTTTGGACAGGACTAAAAATTGATAAAATAATTAGAAACTACTTCATTAATTTAAAAAATTATAGTCTAAGTAATTACTAGTTTTTAGTAATCATTTACTTACATCAATAGCAAAATACCGTAGCTGTAGAAATGAAAATTTTATATCAAAATTAATATATCTTTTAAAACTTTTTCATTATACCTTACCTTCTAACCAGCTGATCACAGTAAACATCAGAACCTTTCCAGTGACACACACTTAACACGGCTTAATTACAATAGATAGGCCTACTTCACTCTAAACGTTTCAATAGTAAAATATTCCTCTCACCAGGCACAAGCTACACGAATATATGTTTATTCACAAGTGTTTGATTAGTCAAGTGTTTCATTTACAGTGCTGCCAACTATAGTTACAGACTGAGAGTTGCGAGGTGTGAACATAGAGCAATGTGTGTCGGTGGGTCGTATGTTTAAAAATACTGAACTAGGTCGAGGCACACGGCGTGCCGCACACCGAGTGTGGCCGCTACCGGTTTGACAACGACAAACATCGGTAAGAATCAAAAAAGCGTTAAACTGGGATATTTGAACCTCCCGAAATATCTAGCCAGGATACCGAGACTTGAGACTCAAATTCGGGACACCTGGCAACCCTACAAGATCAATACCTTTTAGGTAAATTTTTAAAACTCGAAAATCACTAAATTTACACTAGCATTACACTCAGAAAAATTCTAGGAATTCAAAGATACTAGGCCTATATCTCAAATTATTAAAACACTTTCTTATTCTGTAGACCTAATGAGCAACTCGAAACCAAACTCATAAAAGTGATGGATTAACATAGGCCTACATTGTTGAAAAATCTTTAAAATCAAACCACTGAAGCTTGATTTCTAAATATAGAGCCAATCATCATCTAGCAATTTGAGATTTAACTACACCAGAAGAACTCTACTAATACAAACACATACAATTCATCAAATTAATGCTCTTAAAAAAAGTATTATTAAGGGATTTGACATAGTGACAGGTGAGACACCGGAGAGAATATTGGCGTTCAAGTTTCAAATTTTACTTAAGGCATGATAATCTTCTGCAGCGGCCACACTTAGCTCACTTTCGCTCTCAACAGACTAATTTCTTGTAATCGTTAAGTAAGTAAGTGGGCCTATACTTTTCTTATCCAAACAAAAACACTCGTGCACATCCACTAAATATTTTACTAAGAGTGTAGCATCCTCAGATGAGGAGGCCACAAATAATACAAGGAAAATACCAAAACAAGGGAAACAACAAGAGTGAGTGCTCGTGAGTTTATGATATGAAATGTTCTATTTTGAGAAACATTACACATCGAATCTCGCCACTCCCACCTGTTACTGAGGGGATCAACAATAAGGGGGCCGTCTATCTCAAGAGAGCCCTAAAATGCTTCAACCTGCCTAATACTTGCTAATTACAAAATAAAAGAAATTAGAACTAAAACCTAGGACTTGAGGTGATATAGTATTATTAAAAAATAAGGATAAGTCGTGTTGAGTCAATATTTATTATGGACAGCACAATCCAATATTTAACAGCTCTATTAAAGTACCAACATTGTTGTTATGACAATATAAATAAATAATGTAGAAGTGCTTTGGAACATTACAAGAATATTAGCCCACAAGAATGGGTCCGGGCAGGAATGATATTCTGCCTAATTAAAAGCTAACATAAGAGTAGTATCATTAAATATGAAAGCAATTGACTATTATAAAAAAAATAGACAAGATGGCGTCGAAAAATATAAAGAACTTTTAAAGCCGTAATTATTTCAAAGGTCATATAGCATATAATTAATTTCAAATAGAAATACCATTTTCTATTTCTAAACTTTGCTCATAACAATTATGTAGCGATCAAGTCGCAAGGAAATCTAAGCAAGGATACAAAAGGTTAATTCGAAGGTCCTCTTTTATAAAAACCTGAATAACAGTAAATATGAACAATACCATCAATCTAATATTTATTAAACCTGCCAATAATGATTTTGCTCACTGGCACTGGCGAGTTGCAAAATAACAACATAGACTCTAAGTCCAATAAGTAAATATTTCACAAGATACCCAAGTAAAATTAACAGGTCGCAAATTAGCCCCAAGAAATCTAAGTAAAGATACTAAACTGCATACCGATAAGATCATCTAATATCAACATAACAGTTAAGGTTAACTGTCCCACTAACATAACAATTTGTACAATTCATAAATCATGACTTCGCTCAATCAGCACTGGCGTGTTGTAAAATGACAACATAGACTCTAAGTCCAATAATACAATATTCCTCTATGCGAACCATTAATAAATTTAGAGTTCTACCGTTATCAATACAATCAAATTAATATATTTCAATCGGCGACTAGACGCCATTACTAAGGTAAACAGCCAGACTCATATTTAAATTTTAAGTTTTAGTTTTAACCAAAATTTTAAGAAGCCGAAATGGAATTTTGAAATATATAAATAAATATAAAAAAAAGGTTAAATTTGCCGAGACAGAATTTTAGTTCTTACATTTTAGTCGTAGAAAGCCGAAGCTTATCCTAGCCCTGTTCCAGCTCTGTCCCAATTGTGAGGTTCATTGGATCAGACACAAATATATATACAGCTAAAACACAGGGGAGAGGATGACGGGTAATCAAGGGGGGAAACCTTCTGGAATACCGAAAGAACAACGGTTTGCGCATTTCTACAAGCCTCGGGAAGTTTCGTTGCTTCTCGGGAATCTTCTAAAGGAGAATATCTTCACTGCGCAAGTCCAGTCCACACGTGGCTCTCGCTTCACAGTCGTTCAGCCCACCCGGTTAGTGTCTTTTTCTCTTGGGTCAGAGAAGGTGTGTCTAGCTGAACTTACGTCGTTCTTCCACGCTGCCTTCGATCACAGAAGAATGGGGTAAGATCCATCCTTTGACATTGGTGTTATGTGTTTAGTGAACCATCCGATGCTACAAGAGGAATAAAGGTATGCAACTTCTGAGTTTCTGGGATAACACAAGCTTTTGTGAATCTATAACAACAGTATATTCAGAACTTTATTTGTCCTGATGCACACGGGAGATACAAGGTTCAAAAACAAGAATGAAAATATTCACGGAGGATGTGAATTTTAGAAACTATTTTTCAACACTGTTCACAAAAAACAAACTGCATGGTGATAAAGGGATAGGGGGATAAAGTTACAGGACATGTAGACAAGGGTAGGGGGCATTTAATTCCAAGGAAACTGCAGTCACCTGGCCTAAATAGCGAGGGGAAAAAACAGTTAGCAATACCTATCAAGTTGCATTTTGTGTAGGTCCAGCGAATAAGAAGATATTCAACAAAAGGTTTATAAAGTTATTTTTATTTTTGTATTGTGCAGCTGACCCATCAAAGAAGTAAAATATATTTTTTGGTTTGCATTTAAATTTACCAATCATGGAGTTCATTAAAAGAGTTTGAAATATGTGCTCAGCTATTGTATTGTGCTGAAGGGATTCATATAATATTATTACTATAAATTAGTGAGCCTATGTTCATTGTTGCCCATGTAATAAGCAACATAGGGATGGATGGTTGCTTGTGAGTTAATCCAGAGGTATCCTTGACCGTCATATAACCATACAAAGGAGTAGTTTTCAGCAAAATCACAAACTATTACAAATTCTCCTTCCTGTAACTATGACTTCAATTCTGTTTGAAAAGATGACTGCTGACTTGCAATGTATGAATGTCGTATCAATGCTTGCAATATTCCAAATAATGAATCAAGGAAGATTTTGTTAGAGTTTCCAGTGATGTGCAATCAACAGACCTCCAATGTTTGAAAGTTATATGGTCTATGTGATTTTTTCCCCAAAAAGTCTTGAAGATTTGGTTTGAATATTACCGACCCAGGACAGTAATTAGATTCATTCAAGTAACACACGGGTAAAGGAGGCTTACTTATAAATCTTCCAATACAATTTTTGCAGGGAGCTTCTTATCAATTGTAAGTTGATGTATCTTGAATGCCAATAAGGTATACGTACCAAATGTTGCCACTGCACCAAAAGCTGACATTATTTTAATATTACCTTTTAAAAAATAAGATATATTTCACTCTCAACAAAATACTTCAGCTGGAAACTATATTACTATATAATGATATGATTCAATAACTGTGGTTAAACAGTCAATTTAGGTTATGTAGACATTTGGAACAGCAAATGAATAGGTGTCCTATTGTTGACAGAGATGTCAAGCTTAGGAACATTGCCATTTTAAAAAGTTTTTTGATATTTTATTTTGTTGACATATGTCAAGAAAGTCATAAAAATGATAAAAGAGAATATCACAAGGCTTATTAATTTATTACAGCTCTATAATGGCTCCCAAAGAGACAAAGAAGCTATTAAAGTATACTCCTGAGCAAATGAAAAATACTTTAACTCATTAACAATTTGAAAAACCAAGTTATTGACCAGGAATTAACAAGTTCCATAGCAACAAGCTCACCAAAACCCCTATTAAATGAACAGCCAGCAACAAGTAATGTCTCAAATCAACAATTATTGGTGCTTCACAACTTATAGAATCAAGAAACAACAAATTTAACAGCAACCGACGAGCATAGTCCGAGTAGGCAGATTGTGTCTGTAAATAACCCAATGGATGTACCATCACCTTTTAAAAGAGCTTTATTCTGGCCAAATGATATGCCATTATCTTCTAATAAGAGGGTTAAAGAAAAAATACCCAGTGTAGTCACTCAAAAAATGTGGAAAAATAATGAACAAATGAGAAAAGAAAATGAAAAACAAGAAAGGAAAAATAAAAGAGAATTAAAGAGAGCACTAAAAAGCAGCATTTACGGAAATAAAGGATAAATGTACTAAAGAAAGTGATTCAGAAGGAGATTCAGATGAGCTCTTGATCGAAGCTGACAGTGATGTCAGTATGAGTGACTTGCTAACAGACATTCAACGGGAAACTTTTAAAGCGTTATTTTCTGATCAAAATATAAAACCAGGAATATGGGTTCTAGTAGCCTCTGCTTGTAAAAAAAGGACAATATTCTATGTAGGCTTTATTTTATCTATGAACTCTGATGAACCTTTTATAAAGGTTACTCGAAGAACAGAACGGGTGGGGGGCTTACATTTGTTTAACTAGAAAAAGATGACACTTTTCAGAAGTGAGAACAAAATATATAAGTCAATTTTTTTTGGTAGAAGAGGTGAGATGAGTTTTCCTATTTCTTTTGATGGATATAACATTTCCTAGGTAGCTTACAAAAGTGTTTTATAGTTATCTTTATAAGTGTCAACTTTAGGATAGTAAAGTGTCAAGATGAAGAGAATTCAGTGAAGTGTGCTCAATTCAAAATATGTTAAAATAAAACCACATACAACTTTTTTTAAATAAAATTTGATGTTAACTCAAATGGTAGTTGTTACTAGTCTTACAATGAAACTAGAGAACAGTGATCAAATAAATATTTTTTGAGTTGCTGACCACATAACAGAACGAGTAGCCACGATGACTTCTGAACTGACAGTAACATGATCACGGATCACCACTACAAAATACAAGGCAGACACAGCTACCAACTATTAAACAAAAAATACTTTATTGCTGTTCACACTCCCTCTCAATAAACCTATTTTTTAACATTAAAAGTCTTAGCTTTAAATTTCACAAATATTTCCTCCCAATGGCTTTGTAAATAGATCACCTAACTGTTCATTAGTACAGAGATACTCATCTAATTTTTCTTTGATAAAGTAATGTCTAATATCTAAAGGGTCCCCTCCTATTTCCAGGATTATGTGCAATTTTAATTGCTGACTGATTATCCTCATATATAGTAGTAATACAATCAATACGAACATCAAACTCTAGAAGCAAATCCTTAAGCCAACATGCTTCACTGGTTGCAGTACTTAAGGCTATATATTCTGCCTCTCTAGTTGACATTGCTACTAATTGTTTCTTCTTCGAAGACCATATAACAGTACAATTAAATGCTTTAAAGCATTAACCTGTTGATCTATCTATTGGCTACCTCCCCAGTCACTGTACAAAACCTTGAACAAAGTCAATATCATCTCTTCTGTAAACTAAACTTAAATCAACTGTGTATTTTATGTATTGTAAAACATTTTTCAACAATTTATAACAACATGCTGGCACATCCTTGAAATCTACCTAACATTGTAACAACAGCACACAAATCTGGTCTAGAGGCCATTACGGCATACATGATACATCCTATCACCTTTTTACAATCTGACTCTATATCTTTTTACTTTCTGATTTGTCTTGTTTCAGCAAATAAAATTTAAAGTTCTTATCTATTGGCAAAGATAAAGGTCTACAATTTGACATACCATAAATTCGTAACAAATTTCTCAGGTATTCAGACTGGTTAACTACGCTCATACCCCTCTTAAGATCTTGCTCTACATTTATACTTAAAATATTTTCTAATGTTTCCCATATATTTTATTTTAAAATCTTTACATAACATATCCTTTACCTTTTCTAACTTTATCTTACTGTTTCCAAAATACAAAATATCATCAACATATAACAGCAAAAACACTTTAACATTTCCACTACATTTTGTGTACAAACAACTATCCTTACTTGATTTGGTATATAGCCTTCTGAGCACATTACTCTATCAAAAGTTGTATTCCAATACCTGGGTGACTTTTTAAGACCATCCATTGACTTTTTTAATCCACATACGGCACTGTTATTACTTCCAAGGTCAACGCCCTCTGGAAGCTTTAAATATGCCTCGTCTTCATTCTCACTATTCAAAAAGGCACTCTATACATCCATTTGATAAACTTGCAAATTAAATTTTGTAGCTACCACCAAGAAAACTCTAAATGTATTCAATTTGCAACAGAAGCATAAATATCCTACTCACCTGAACAGTCATTTTGTTAAAAAACCCTAGCCACTAACTGTGCCTCATTATCTGACTTCATTACTTTAAACACCTATTTACTGTTTATCACACTTTTTCCTTCTGGCACGTCACTCACAATAATTGTCCATGCATTGTTCTCATTCAATAAACACAGCTCTGTATTCACTGCTTCCCTCCATTTTTCATCATATTTGCTCTTCACAGCCTCTGCATAACTTGTAGGTTCATTTTCAAGACTCACAAGAAAGCTTGTCTCAAACTCTTCCAACCAGGCTGGTTTTTTGATAGTCTGATGACTCCAGGTTGTGATATTGGGTAAGTGCTCCTCCTCATCTACACTTTCTTGATCTTCAACATCATTTTCTTCCTCTCTTTCTTGAGTTTCTTTACTCTTTGAACTTTTCTGTTACACATTTCCAACATTCCTTTCCTCAGCCATCTCTAACATATCTTCCACTGTTGATGTTTTTGTACATCCATAAATTGTTGGTCCTTTTCTATGTTTTCTTCTCTTTATGAATTAACAAAATCCACATCTCTCTTCACCTCTACCGTTCTCTTCTCTGGAAAATATATTTCGTAGCCCTCATTTTTTCTCCATATTCTAGGAAGATTTCTTTCTTTCCCTTAGGGTCCCATTTCTTCAGTTTTTCCTTCAGAATATGTACATAAACTCGAGTCCCAAATATTTGCGGACTTCTTAACTCAAAACTTTGTCCAACATTCCTGCAACTAACTCTTTTCCTTTTTTCGTACATACCAACTTCCAAAACAACTTCCTGCCCACCACACAATTTTTCAGTATAACATAAGTGCTTGCAGTTTTCTTTCTAATTTAACTTTCACTTCAATTACACAACATATTTATAGCTGTCATCCTTTTCAGTCTTAATCATCTTTTGTAGTGCCTCAACAAGCAAGTCCGCCTGTTCCATGAATGTGTGTCAATGTCACCATTCAGATAGGCTGTCATAATGTTGAGCTATGAGATGTTTAAGTTGTGTTTAACTAATAACGCCATGAATAACCAAATTGACTCGATCCTGGGGACTGGAGCAAAAGTATCCACAAAGTCGATTCTCGGTCTTTGGGCAAAACCTCGAGTGACCACCTTGGCCTTCTACATAAGGTTCCATCGGGATTATACTTGTTTCAGAGAACTGCCCTCAATCGATAACCCTATGGTTGATCGGTCTATCAACATTTTCCCAATTATCGTTGGTGACCAAGCTTCTGATCTTGAAATAGATAGCATTAGACCATTCCTCGTGATCTGGCCCCTTCATGTCATTGTGAATCTAAGGCATTCATTGCAACAGGGGCATCATGAAACAATCTGTCTTCTTTGTTACTTTGAATGTCGGCGTGCTCCACTGTTTGTTGAGATGATGTGGCATTTGAATGCCCAGTATTTTCACCATCTGGTGGATCATCATTGAACACAATATCCTGATCAGCTCGGTTGGCCGCAGACTGGTGTATTTGGGTGGGGCAACCCCTTCTCCCGGTACGCAATAACATTGGTCTGCTGGGTCCTCGCTCCGTCTGCATGTCAGATTCACTGTTTGCAGCACCTTGATGAGCTTTTCGATCTCCAATGTCGAGCATGTGTGGATCATCATTCACCTCGAATCCAGGGAATAGTTCGTCGTCTTCCAGAGCGTTTGGACTGATCTAAACATTTTTGTGTGAAGATGCCTCTTCATTGAGCCCCCCTCCTTTATGTTGACCGGATGTTTCTTCTTCATGAAGGAAATCTGCAGATGTACATCCGGGCCCAGGCTTGGTTCAGAATCTTATGTCCCTGGAAACACGAATATTTTGTTCACTTGGTATCCGTACCTGGTAGGCCTTGGAACAGTCAGAGTAAACGACAAAGATCCCTCGCTTGCCTTTGCGCTCAAACTTCCCTTTATTGGGAGACTTGTCAAGGATGATGGCTTTCTCCCCGAATATATGAAGATGCGAGATATCCGGTCGTCTTCCCAACCATTTCTTGTATAGATTTCCTTCACACAACCCTTTAGTTGTGGATTGATTTTGGATGTGATTGGTTGTCGCTGTGGCTTCGGCCCAAAAGGACAGAGGCATTCCGGACTCAAGTAGTATGCACTGAGCAGCCTCAACAAGAGTGCGGCTCTTACTTTCTTTAACACCGTTCTGTTGTGGGGTGTAGGAGTTGTTAGACGTCATTGGATACCTGCACTTTTGAGGATGGAATTAATTTTATCATTACAGTATTCTTTGTCATTATCCAATTGAAGAACTTTGATCTTATGCCCTCTCTGATTTTCGGCTAGATTCTTGAACTTGACAAACTTCTCAGCGACCTCTCCCTTGTAATGTAGGAAGTAGACTTGACACCATCGACTGTATAAGCCAGTCAATAAGGGGGTTCAATAAGGAAAAAAAATCAGTGAAAGCTGGAATAAATTTAATTGTCTTCCTAAAAGTGTCCTTAACAATATATTAATTTTTAACCCTTCTACCACCCCGGATTTGGCCGTCATCTTGGAAAAATTGCGCCATAAATTTGTTTTTCCTTAATATCTCAGTTTGAAAGCATTTTAGAGCAAATTATTCCAAGTTAAAAATTAATCTCCATGACAGTTGAGCCATATTTAATGTAGTTTGAGGTGTACACTTTATTTTCAGTGTTCCCTTTTCCTTGTTTTAGGATGTATGTGTTTATTTTCAACCCAGCTAAAGCATTGAGGATTATTAAAAGATCAAGTTTTTAACCCAGCTAAAACAGTGAGGATTACTAATAGATCAACATCTTCACCTACAATTGTCACTGGCTCATTCTCGGAGGATGCTTCAAAAGCAATGTTGACAATTAATGTGTTTGCATCTTCATCAGCCAAATTTACATCAAAACCTTCTTTCAACAATCTATCCTTCAGCAATGTAATAAGCCGGCTCTTGTGCCTCTCATTTGAAATAAACTTTTTTGATTTGTTATTGCAGGCATGGTTTCATCAAATATGATCTCTGTAGAGGAATATGTTTGTCGACAAGCACGTTCAGCAGCTTTGGTACTTTTTTCTGTCACATTCATTGGGTAGCCATCAAAGACGGTGATAGAATTTTTCTTCTAGTGGTTCATTAAGTACTTAATGTACCTATCTAGATTGGTTCCAAAGATCTCTTGCTGTTGCCAAACAACTCTATATATCAAGAATCCTCCATCAACGATGTAAATAGTAACCCCAACACTTTCACTTTCAGAGAGTGGTATAAAAGCCTCATAAAGAGAAGATTTCTTGATCTTGCGTATTCCTACCTCATCTAAGAGAGATATTGGGTATGGAGCAAGCTCGTATTCAAAGTTTTCTTTGAATTGATATTGTGATTTCATGCTAAATGCTATTTTTTAAAATAACAATTCTTGATCAACTGGATACAAATAATCTCTGATTTTCTTTCCAGAAGTGACCGTTCCAAGAGGTTTAACTCTCTTTTTTCGTTCAAACTTTTACCAATAATGCTCAACATTAAGACACTCCAACATCATAAGCATAGGGAGGATTTGTTTCCTCATCTCCTATTACTCCTGTACTTATTGACATAATAGCATCAAAGTCAGGGAATGGTTGATGGGATGAGAACCACTGATGAAAGAGCTCTAATTCTTGTTTATCTCTTGATAGACAAGACTTTCGTGCATCTACATGCTGTTCTATTGTGCTGTAAGCAACATAATCATATTCTTCTATTTTCTCTGTGACCCTAAAACCAGTAGGCATGCCAAGAATTCACTTGGTTAGCATCGAGTTGGTCATTCCTCTACCATGAGTTAATGCCCCACAACTTTTCATGGATCGCATCATTGTCTGCTCATAAGTCATATCTGACCAGCTCCCAAACCAAAACTTCTCTGACTGCCTTATTGTGAAATAACCTTTATGGACAAAATCTTCATATTCCTTTGGGGTTATCTTCTCTTTCAGACCAAACATATCTTGCAAGTTTACCTGAACAGATTTGGCATAAAAAAATTGACCACTGGTATGGAAATAGAAGAGCATCTTTTGAATTGTTTCAAGGTGTAGATCCCACTTTACTGACCACTCTGCTTCAATGAATTGTTCCAAAATTGTTATCATTTCAAAGTTATGTACCCAGAGTCTTGCAGTGCCTCCATTACTCTTCTTTAAATTCAAGGTATCGTTGAACTTCTGAGTGCATTTTGCAATACTTCTTCATTGTATTCATGTGTAGAGTCATGACCTTGTTCATCAGAAAAATTATCAGTCCCATCCAGAACAACTGAACCCAATCCAGCATGTGCTGGAATATGCACTTTGATTGATCTTGCATAAGTTTGACCACTTAACAGTTCCTTTAAGCCACTTCCCTCCATGATGAAGCCAATTGAGCCCATAAATGACATTAACAGTTGGAAACCACCCAGCCGTAGAATTATATTCTTTAGTTTTGAGTGTTGTTCACACTTTGCAATTATGTTGTGAGCTTTGAAGTACAATGGCTGGTCAA
Organism: Timema bartmani; assembly: GCA_902151455.1. Lineage (NCBI taxonomy): Eukaryota > Metazoa > Arthropoda > Insecta > Phasmatodea > Timematidae > Timema > Timema bartmani. The sequence goes on from CABFWB010002784.1 coordinate 95,596, forward strand.
AAGTTACAAAGCAAGTTGGTTGTTGCAATTCCTTGCATTTATCAACTGCAGTACTAAGTGCTGTGTGGGTGGTATCGTAATTGGTTTATAGTGACTTCGTAAATAGTAGGTATAAAATTTGGGATGTAGGAAAACTTAAATATGGAGTACAGTTCTCCATGTAGCCATTCCAACTTGGAAAATCGTCCACTTCTTTCCATTTGCCATACAACCATTAAGTTCCGTTATTGAAATTGATACATTAGTCAACACTGGATTGATTTAGCCTAGATCTTTGACTGTTATGCCTGACAGGCCTTGTGCACTTTTATTTTCAAACAATTGTATGGGGGCATGACCATAATGTCCTAAGAAGGGATCTTCTTCAGCCTTGTGTTAGATTTAACTGAAGTGGAATTAATTGGAGTAGGGGTAGCACACTGAATCTCTCCCATGCTGTGGAAAGTGTTTAAACAATCCAAAGAAAATTTTCCTCTAGTTTAGATGTTACAAAATGATATGAGAAAAATATTGTTAAACTATTAGCACCTATAGCGCCTAAACGATGCATCCTTGGCGGGAAATACAAAATACCTTTTTTGTAGATAAAATTGTGTAGAATAATATTTGTAATCACAAAATTTGCACTAAAATGCTTTCCAAGTTAGATATTTACAAAAACCTGATTTTTGGTACCATTTTCCCAAGATGGTGGCCAAATTAGGTGTGTTAGAGGGGTGCAAAATCAATATGTTGTTGAGGACACTTTTAGGAAGACAATAAAACTCGTTCCAGCTTTCCTTAATTTTTTTCCTTATTGGGTCCCTATAGCATCCCTTGTTGACTGGCCTAGTAGTAATCTATGGAGGCTACGAAATAATGCATGCCACCTTTAGATGCTTTCTTCATAGGCCCGCAGATGTTGGAACGGCTTAACTCTAGTATAGCAACATGCTACAAATCTCCCCCCCTTGAATGGGCGAAGGGGGAGGGGGTTGACATGTACTTCCTTCTGGTTGATT